>JANIJG010021027.1:25911-116412 GCA_024611175.1 Megaceryle torquata
CTATTGTTTTGTTGTTTTTTTTTTTTTTCTTTTTTTTTCTCTATAAAAAAAATAAATGAAAAGAAAATTAGAAGAAGCAGGGGGGGGGGGGGGGGGGGGGGGGGGGGGGGGGGGGAGTAAGAGCAATGGGTGTAGAAAAAGCTGAAATTTGTCAAAATTATTACTGACAAGCACAGTGGAAATTTAAAGGGCTCCTTTCATTAGGGAGTTGAGTTAGGGCTAGTTGAATCTATTCACTTTCCCAAAAATCATCTAGAAAAAAACTTGAGGTGTTATTCAAATACTGTTTTATCAACTTGTCTTTAAGAAAGCAGTGTAATGTTGTTGACTTTCTTTCCATACTGTGCTTCCGCTGTGCCTTTTTAAGTTAACAGCTTGGCTTACATTTTTGCATTTGAGGTCTGGACATACAGAAGGGAGACGGTGAAAACTGAATTCCTCACTCCATTTTATCATGTGCTTGTGGAGCTGTGCTCTGCATGTGCAGCTCACAGCTTTGAGAACATAACCCTAAACACGAGCTGCTTCTGTGGTCTGCTTGTCAACGGCCTAATTTAAACATTAGGAAATGGGAAGGAAGCAAAGGGTCAGAAATCAATTCTGCAGTCAGATGGCCAGGGGACTTGATTTCTCTGAGAGAGGTAAACAATTTTTCATAGTAGTAGTGGGGCTGGCATGGAGGGCAATGTTCTGTCGAACAGAGTGGAGGGGTCTGGAACTTTATTGCTTAGGAAAAATAAAAAATACTTAAGCACTTTCATACTCAGCCCATCTGTGCTTTTTTCTGCAGTGGGCTAGAACTCCCCACTCTTACAGCCCATTGGGATCAACTTGTCTCTTGCTGCATGGGGACTAATTAAATATAATGGGCCTGTGTACAGACGGTCATAATTTAAATACCACAAATTCTGTTTGCAGTGATTTCTTGTGTTTCAAGTGAGCTTGTGCTCCGAAGGAAGAGGGGGTAAGTGTCTCAGTGCTCATGTCTCAGTGCTCACATTGCAGTGCCAGAGTTGCCCCTTGGAGCAAAGTGAAACTGGGGAGTTGGAAAGGGAGGGGTGATGGAGGCAGCTGAGCAGAGCTGAGTGCAAGGATAACGGGGAAGTGGTTTCCTTAGCAACAACAGCACTTTGGATGGTTTCAGACAAGAGTACAACTGGGTACAAAGTAGCTGATTAAAATTTATTGCAGGGGATAGAAGCAATGCAAGCCATAACAGAGCCAACATGTGTGCAGAAGAGCGGGTGCTGGAAATGTAAAGTGATTTGAATGATTTCTGTATTGTCTGAGCCATCTTCTGTGCACACACAGAGAAGAAAAGAGGTTTGGGAAGTGGCAGGTGGGTGAAGGTGGCATGACCAAACTCTGAAGTCACAAAAAAAAAAATAATTAAATGCATGCCCTGGGTTCCCAGTTTAGGGAAAACATAAAGCTGTCTCACATAGAAAAATGAAGAAAATCTTGCTAGAGAAAATTACAAAAAGTACATTTAGCTAGGAGAGACTTTTTTTTCTTCCATTAAGATGGACCAACTTTTGGCAATAGTAGTTGCTAACTGTCCTGCTGTGCTTCTATTTGTGAATAGATTTTTTTTTTTCCCCAACGTACCAAGGTGATAAATAAACTTCCCAACCATACAGTCTAAAGCCAAAAATAATTTCTTATCTTTATAGTAATGTTGAGTCCAGCAGCAAAAATCCAGCTATTAATATTTAGCCCTCTGCTTTCCAACCCCCCAGGGCTGCCATTTCAAAATATACCAGGTAGATGTTGTCTATTTATAAGTCTTCTAATTAACCTCAGATGTTCATTAGGTTATTTTTAGTATTTTATGTATTTTACATTTGACATCTCCAGTTCTTGAACTAGAATGAAAAGCTTATTTCTGAATGTGAATCATCTGAAAGCCATCATTTAGATGCGTGAGAGTCCATTTTAGATATTAAAAGTAAATGTCAATTTGATAGTCATATACTTTGCTCTGTGCTTAAGATTCCTCATCTGTAACACCACTAATACTACATTTGTCTCACAGGGATGTTGCAAGATTTAGTTCTATAAGAATATAAAATGTTTTGAGTTTGTTGTGTGACTGTGTTAAGTATAATACATTATTGCAAGGAGAACTTCAAAACTTCAGGTTTTTTTATCTGAAGTCTTACGTCTTCAATACTAGACTCAAAAGACTTATGACAACACCTGTTCATGCAGTATTCCCACCAGATTTGCCTTTCGTGAGTGTGCTGTGGTGCATAGAAAGGATCTGCCAGGAAACACAACTCAAAGTCAAGCATTTCTTGGTTCATTTTTGGGTTTAGATCTCTCAGATGTTGCAGCTCAACATAGATGCAATGAGTAGATAGAAATCTCAGATGACCTGTGAAGCATAGGCTATAAAATAAAGATCTGAGTACTCGTTCGACCAAACTCCCCAGGAACTGAAGAATCATAGGAAAATTCCTTTGGTCTTTTGAAACACCTAGCATTCACAGTGAAAGGAAAGGGATTTTTTGTAATGATGTCATTGTCCTAATGCAAAACCACATGTGCTTAGATAAATACAAATCACTGGGACATTCCCATGAGTTTTTGACAGTCAATGGGATGTAAGGGCCTTGAGCAACCACCATTCTTATGAGTAGACATTATCATTTCCAATCCAGCAAGGTTGCACAGCCTGAGACACTTGGACAGAGACATCCACGCAGCCACTCATGCTGTCCCACTTCAGATGCTTCCTTGGAGGTATTATTGCTTTTTCCATTGAGTGTGAAACAGAGAAAGTCTCTGGTAATAAGGATCTAGTTTAATGGATCAATACCAACACTCCATTTTACCAGCTGATCTTGAGGTTAGCTCCTGGATCCAGAAGTACCAGTGAGAAAATACATCAGGCAGAAAGGTATAACAGCAATAATCTAGCCAAATTTTGAGCTAGTCAGTGAATACAGACCATATCTGAATGTTTTCAAGGTATATTTTTTTAATGGTCTGGTATTGTTACAATTTTATTGTTATAATTTTATTTTCTATATCACATGAAGGAGTAGCGAACTATTTGAAGTACTGTTATTTGCAGATTTATTAAATTTAATTTATTAAATGTCTAGCCACATTTACTTGAAATCTGTTACTATTGGCAGATCCTTAAAAATTATACCTGATAAGGTCATGAAAAATTCTCTTTTTTTTTTTTTTTTTTTTTAATTCCCAGTAACCATGAGGGCTGTATTAAAAGAATGGAATTCAAACCATCCTACTGTAGTAAAGCAAAAATATTTTCATAGTGAAACCATGATCTGGCATCACAAATAGCCTCACTTTGGGTTGCCTGCTAGAGGTAGGAAGGACTGTGGTGGAGCTAGGATGGAAGGAGTATGACAGTCTGGTGTACTGTGGCTATCATTTGGTTCAAGTAGGAATAGTGTAATTCTCTAAGTTGTTGACATTTGCAATAAAATTAAGAATGTGGACTGAGAAAGGGATTTGGGGTTGGTTGGTTGGGGGTTTTTTTGTGTGTGGTTTTTTTTTGCTGATGTGTTTGGTTGGTTTGGGTTTTTTTGTTGTTGTTACTGTTGGGGGAAAAGTGGATGGTGGCAAGGGAAGCACCTATTAAAAGCAGTAGAGACTGCTTGACCAGTGTGCTAAACATTGTCCATTTGCCTTTTCATTACGTCCTCTTCCCTCTCTTGTCCCCGCGGCGCTCTGTCAAAGCCATCTAAAGCAGGGATGTTTGTGTTGTAAGATGCATCGTTGCAGCATCTCAGCACCTGGAAGAAAGGTGTGATGAAGAACCAAGGAGCAATTGCTTCATCCCTTTTAAATTTCTTTCCTTCTCTTCAAAGAATGAATCTCTTTCCTCCTACCCTCACATCTTCCTGGACATTGTGGATTACCTGCTTCTTTTTAGGCAGATGGGCAAAGGAAGCAGGATGAGAAGAGAATATTTATAGCTCACCTCCTGTTTATGTTCCTTTCCTGGCAGATGTGATGAAGCTCTGTACTAATGCTGGATGAAGAGAAAATTCAGGCAGGAATGAGAAGCATGGCAAATGAAGACCATTTGCTAACGTGTAGGTCGTACAAGTGCTTCCAAATGCAAAGATTAACACTTCCCACATCTTAACTGGCATTGCCTTTTTGTGTCCGTCTCTCCAGCCTGATTTTAAAACAAAAACTAAAAAAAGAAACAAAAGAAAAACAAAACCAGAGAGGAACAGCACTGCAGTTCACACAGATTCTCATTTGCTTGACCTTCATCAGCAGAAACATTGCCCTATGGAGGCAGCAGGTGTGAAATGTTCTTTTTGGGGCAAAATCTGACCTCTTGTAGGATGTGAGCAAGGGCGTACTGGCAGAGAGAGAAAGACATGAGCTAAAGCCAGTGGGATTTAATTAGTCAAGTGCTTGGGTCCTGGGAGATGAGCCATATGGTTTAAAAAGGCATCAGTTTGGACTTGTTGGAAACCAGGGAGGGCGGGAATCATTCTCAGGGGCTCCTCTGACTTCGCTGCTGGCTTGTTGCAGAAGCACAGCTCCCAGGTACAAATGCTTTCCCCACCATGCTCCCCTCTCCTGCCAAGTAGTTGGGGTTCTTGCAGGGCAGCAAAGCGTTGTGGTGTGAATGCTACCCCTGCAAGAGCAAGTGCTGCTGCTGATCAGGCTCTCAAACAGAATGTGCCTTGAAGAAAATATTACATTAATATTTACTGTGTGATGTATCCAGAGACTGTAGCAGAAAGTTGGAGAAGGTGTTCCATACAGGTTTACTTATGTGTTGAAAAAGCCCTGGTACAGTTTTTCAGAGGAAGATGGAGTTGTTTTTATTAAAGGGAGATCCTCAAAGCAAGCCAAGGTGCCTGGAGCTGTCTTGAAAGAATGGAGATGGTGAAAGGGATGAGAGATGCAGGCAGAGATCATTGATGTCAGATTGGCCCATTTCAGGGGTTTCTGTGGAAGCCAGGGATGATGAGAAAGGCATCCTGCTCTGCCTGTGCTCAGGCGTGGACACCTCCATGGACTGTGGCACTTGATGGTTCCAGAAAGAACCTCCGCATTTCCCTGCCCCCCTCAAAGTGGGGGAAAGAGTTGGCAGTGAAGGGGTCAGTTGGATCCTGGAAAAAGGGGAAGGCGTGGTGTTTTGTCTGTTTCTTGCTATTATCTACTTTAATTGGCAGTAAATCAACTTTTTGAGGCTGTTATAGCAGTGATGGTGATTGGTGAGTAGTCTCCCTGCCTTTTTCTTGACCCATGAGCTCCTTCACCTTGCATCCACCCATGAGGAGAGGAGAGAAGAGCTGTCTGGGCAGCTGCATGTGGTAAAGCCACCACAGTTACATGTCCTCAAATCCAGTAGGAGCTTATGTACTGGTGCAAAAATACTAGTTATTTAGTAAGTTGGACATCATGGAGCCTGGAGAGCAGATTTCTGGTCAGAACACTGTTTTGCTCTGCATCTCCTGTGCTTTGCAAACACGGCTTGTGTGAGGGGGAAGCAAAATGGGAGGACAAAAGGGGACCTGATGACTTACGATGAAAGTACTGTTACAGAGAGATCAAAATGTAACAGACCGAGTACAGGAACAGAAATAGTTGGAGCCCTGAAATGATGGAAAGATCAATAAATGGAACTCTTCAGGACTTTTGAGTTGGGTGGCTTGGGTTACTGTGATAGCTTGGCAAAGCTCACAGCAGTTTTTGTCACTGACGTGCTGGCCAGGTGGTTTTAGGACAGCTACTGTTAGAGCCAGGAAAGACTTTCAGGTTTTCATGCTGTGAAAGTTGGGGTAGAGAGGAAAATAGCTGTTGCATGTTGGAAAAGGTGAGCTGTTCATGTCTGACTTAAGGCAGACTCATTTGAAGGAGGCCCTTCATAAATTGTAAAATAGATGTTGCAGCTGGCACTTGCAAGTGTGTCTCTTCAAGATTTCCCTCTTGTTAAGAAATTTTTACCCTGAGAATGCTCTGTTTTTCACAAAAGCTCTGCAGCTTTTGCTGCAGTGGTACTTCAGGTAATAAGTTAGCAGCATCATTTACTTGTGTTCTAGATTATGGTGTTCACCTTGTCCTTGTTTGTTTGTGTTGTTTGTTTGGTGGTTTGGTTTTTTTCTGGATAGTTTCTTTTTTAATTAGGGTTTGTAGACTTGGTAGCCCAAAGTTGTTGCCATTCTGTTGTTGATAATTGCATGAAATGCTGAATGTGAGCTCTGCCAGATTGCTCCCTCTTTTCCCATTAGAGCACTCGCTGGGAGCTAAAAGGCTGTTTTTTCCAGTAGAGCTTTGATTAACTTTGCCCATGTAGATTTGAGATAGCTACATTAGGACCTGTAGAGATGTTATTTTTTACCTTTAAATTGTCCAATATAGACTGTGACAAGGTTGGAAGAAGTATTTTTAGCCAAAGGACTGGTATGTGTTTGGGTTTTTTTTGTGTTCTCCTGCTCTCTTAATCATTCTGGGAGTGAAGCTGCTGGGTAACCCCGAGCCTCTTAACATGCATCTTACTGCAGGTAAGGCAGGAATCAAAGGACTGAATGGATGTGAAAAGTTAATTCCTGCATGTGGTCTTTTGAGAACCAGAGTTATTCAGGTGCTTTAAAGCTTCTGATTTCAGTGATCTGGCTTTGGTGCCTTTCACACTCAAAAATATTGCTTATTTTGGAATTGGTGGACAAGTCTTTCTGAGCTGAAACCTGGATGTAGTTATTCAGCACATGGCTGCTGAAGGTGGTGAGCTGTCAACCATTTGTCTGTGGGCGAATGATGGTGACATCTGGTCAGCAAAGCTTGAAGTGAGTTCCTCACCTGCTTCAGTCCCGAGCTTCAGCCTTCTGGCGCAGTTCTACGTAAAGTTGTTGAATTGCAGACGTTGGATAAAAGGTTCAGGTGTTTCTTCTCTATCTCAATTTTCAAACAACAGCCACCCTTCAAGAATAAAAATGACTGATGATACCTTAAGCTCTTGCTAACCTTGGATGGCAGAAGATGCATTTAGGTCTCTGCTGACTTTGAGTTCATTTGTTCCTATCTTTTTTTTTCTTTTCCTCACCAGTAGAGAATGTTCTCTTAGATAAGAAATTTCTAACAGCACCATGTATCACCTTGTGCAGTTCAGAACTGCAGGAGTGTCAGATAACGTGTAGCTTGACCAGTGTCTCTGCTTGGAAAACACAATGGCAGTGTAATGCTGTGGCCTTAATGGAATGGGGTTAATTCACACCTGTATCAGGGTGAAAGAATTGTCAGAGGTCAAACACCTCAGCTTTGTGATGAGTCGCCTAACATGCCATCTTTTCACCCCTTTTCCCTGTTCCTTCCTGTATTGTATAAGGGCAGGAGACTTCTGTGGCTAGTTCATACCTGTCAAACTCTCCTGACCTTAGTGTTTGCAGATGCTAGCCCATAATATCTTTCAGTGATACAGCTGTTTTACAATGGAGTAACTGTGGGGTTAGTGGGTTTTAGGATTTTTCTGAAAACTGCTACAATTCTGGGGCCACAGTGTGAAACTAGTAGAAAGGCAGGCTCTTGATGTGCAAAAATATTGTTCAAAAATAGCTTACTCGTGCCATGCAAAAGGGAAGAGTAAAGCAGTGAAAAGTGTGTATCTGGAAGGGTCAGCTCTGCCATGGCATCGGGTAAAACAAGTTTATAAACACTCCTTTGTGGTAGTGTGCTCTGATGGGAGGCTTAGTGTTTCACTGTATAAATTCTGCACGCTTACTGTTACATCTGGTCTGATACTATATTTAGAAGGATTAAAATAGAAGTTGTTGTTTGAAAGAGGAAAAAAGATTATTTATTTATTTTTAACTTCCTGTAGAGGCTTCCCCTCTATAGGTAAAATTTGGTTCTGAAAACTGACTCTTACATGTGCTGCAGCTTCTGGTCATCAACGCTTCTGACTTCTTTTTGGTAATATAATAGTGATGCCAAGATAGCAGAGCTTGATTTGTTGAGTTTGTGAGGTTCTGTCTGGTGTTTGCGTGGGTGTTCTTGACTTTTAAGCATGTTTTTCTTCAGGTGGGGGCTGAGGGGTTCCCTGGACTTTATCAGTCCACAAGAATTGCTGTTTTCCAAATGTAAAAAGGCAGACATGCCCTTTGGTTCCCCATGTATAGGTTGGGGTTTTTTTAGATGTTACTTTTGTCAAAAAGTGCAACTTGCCACTGAAGTTCAGTTACAGCTGTTGAACGCCCAGTCCTCTTTTCCTGTGTAATTCAGTGGGGGGAAGCTGAAAATGCAATTGCAGGGAGGAAAATTGAAGATTACTTGACTGATTTTTATTCTCCAGACCGAAGAAAAATGGAGTGTAAAATACAGCACAAAGGAGAGTGAATTCCCAGAGCTGTCAGTGCACTGACCATCTGGGCCATAGGTCCTCTTTTCAAGGATGACAACTTTAGCTGGAACTCCTCAATTTGTGTAACAGAAAAGTGAAGTAGCAGATAAAGCTATTACAAGTAGATTATTGAAAGCAACCTCAAAAAACGCAGAGGTTTGGACATTTTGGCAGAGAAATAATCAACAACCTGGGTTTTGTTTGCAAGCTTTTGCTACAAATTTATTTTAAAAACCCAAGCACTACCTGGGAGATACCGTTATGGAAATACAGGTTTGGCAGCTGTGTTTTAGAAATCAACAAACAATAAAAGAATCCCAGGCTGTAGGAATGCCCATATTGGACCAAAGCTGTTGAAAAAAAACCAAACCTGAGTGCTAGTCTCTGAAAAATATGCCACCATAGACACGTGAGAGTTGGGGTTGGGCCTTATTCTTTTTAAAAATTGGGCTCTTCAGTGCTGGAATTGTAATTTCCTCACTGGAGGAGGATTGGCATGTAACCAGTATAATCTATTCTACAAGACTGTAAATCAGCCAGATTCTGGATTTTCATGAACAAGCTAGTCCCTTACCAAGGTTGCAGAACATACAAACCATTTAAGCTCTTTTTTCATAAGAGGGCTCAGTTTTGTTTTTATTGCCCAGTATTACAAGTTTTTTGGGGGGGTGGGGTGGTGGTGTTTGATTTTTTTTTGTCTTGAATGATTTGTTCTTATAGAATCATAGACTCATTTTGGTTAGAAAAGATCTTCAAGATCATCAAGTGCAACCATTAACCCAGCACTGTCAGGTCACCACTAAACCATGGCCCTCAACGCGACATTTCCACAGCTTTGAAACCCCTCCAGGGCTGGGGACTCCACCACTGCCCTGGGCAGCCTGGGCCAGGCCTTGACAACCCTTTGGGGAAATAAATTTTTCCTCATGTCCAATCTAAACCTCCCCTGGTACAAACTGAGGCTTCTGTGAACTTTACTGGCAGGTTTGCTACTTGTATTTTGGAGCTTAGTTTCCCTCTTTAAGGACAAGAAAAAAAAATGTCAGCACAGAAAACAACCTGAGAGAATGAACTTCTTAATCCAGACCTCCCTGACCCTCCCTCGATGTTAAGCTAAATCTTCTTTTTTATTTTTTCTTAACCTTTAAGGACCACTGCTGTTGTGTGATTTCTACTTCCTATGTCTGCATAATAATCTAAATTGATGTCTTAAAACTGATTGACACAATGTGGCTTTGAAAATACATTTTACATTAAGGAAAAAACAAATGTCAGCTCTTGTTTTAAGTGTTCTTGCTTCGAGCTACTTCTGTGGGGAGCGAGGTGTGTGGAGGTAAACTTGGCTGAGTAGCCAAGTCCTGCTGGGTGGCAGATGGGAGGAGGAGGAAGAGGCTGCACTGGACCAGTGTTCCTGGTTTGTGGTCACCCTGCAGCGGGTGGGAGGGGGGACAGGAGGTGGCACTGGGGTGCGATTCTGCCAGGCGAGCGGCACTGAATGTTTGTCCTTTTTTGCTGTGCTTGTATTTTCTAGGTGCATCAGAGGCTTTCTCCTTGGCAGAGTGTGAGAGTGGTCTATTGCAGTACAGTAGTGCCCTCTGATGGTGAGTAGCCACATGGAGAAACTCTTGGCTCGCTTCTGACTACTAACTTCAGTCATGTTCCACGACCCCTTTTCTGGTTGAGGCTTTTTTGGCTAGGTGGTAATCCAGCTCTGAGCTAAGGAAGTGAAAGAACAAAGTCAGTCAAGAAGAATTAAGGAAATGGTCAACTTTTCTAGTAAGTGTCCTTACAAAACTGGACAGGCTTTATAAAGAAAGATGTATTTATGTGTAACTGTCCAATTTTTTTTTTTTTGCCAGATTTTTTCCCTGATGTAGCCATGAGGTCTGGGTGGTCCCTCCCTTTCAGGGGTCTGTCTGCCCTGGTAACTTTGTGTTGTGACAGTACCGTCCGTACCAGTTTCCTGCTCAAAAGGTTGGCAGCGCTGCTTGCTGCGGTGCGTGAATTGTGAAGCCAAAGCAACTCTTGTGCCTTTAGTTCATTTCTGGGACAGCTCAGACATTAAGCTTTTTTGATAAGGTTGTCATATCATAAAGGCAAAGGATGCACTGATGGGACTTTAAAAATCTCAGTATGCAGGGATGCGAAGAGGGAACAAGTAGCTTTGAGATCAGTGCCTGCTTAACATCCATCCACATGCTGTGTGCAAAGACTAGAGCACTTCAGCTGACTGACACCAGCAGTTAGTGGATCCTCTCCCCATTAAGGCTTGTTAATAAAGCCTGAGAGCTAATAAAGTAAAGGGCTCCGGCACAGTTGCTTCCCCTGCCAGGAACAGTGAGTGTGTGCAAACACAAAGAGAACATGACTACTGGGGAGAACTCAAGATAAAAATCAGAAGCCTTAAATAGGTAGAAGTGGAGAGGACACAAGTGAGGTTGAGAGGACAATATAAGTGCATAGCTGCTTGCCTGATTCGATCTTTATCTCTGTTCATTTTGGGCTTAAATATTTCCTTTGTTATATTTTCCAATTACTTCACCATTAAATGTTCAACACCTCTTTGGCCATACCCTCTTTATTTATTTTTTTTTTTAACTGTGATTTGTACTTCTGATGGATTGCTTAAGTTGTTTTTATACAACAGAAATATTTTTAAAAATACTAATGACCTGTCGCTGGTGCACATACAGTTGAGTGAAAACGTTGTGGTGCTTGGATGGAATTCTTACCTCAAAGCAACCTCATGCTTAATACAGTGTGTAAAGCTTTTTAAATCCTCTGCGGTCTTATTTAGCCAGGTTGTAGATGTCTGTAAATGAAACATAATCACAATTACTTTCTTTTGCTTGTCTCTTGTATTTAACTACCAACTTTAAATTTCATCAGTGAAGATTTGCTGGAATGTTAGCTCTGTGATCAGTGAAGAGCCAAAATGCTTTGTCCGCTTCGTACCTTGCAATTGCCCTCACGCAGGCAATCCCCAGGGCTGCCAGGGCAGAGGAGAGCAAGGCACAGAGCCGTGTCACAGTGTCTTGTTAAGAACTGTTACAGGAGCGATCTGTTGCTGGCTGTTGGGTTTGTGTTATTGAAATGTTCTTTGGAGTTTTTCTTTTATTTGCTGCTGAGCTCTTCCCTCTCCAGCGCAGTCAAAATCTGACCAGGCGTTACTCGTGTGGGAGGTGATGAGAGGATCAAACTGGGATTGTGGACTTTCCCCGGTGGTGAATTAGGCTAGAAAATGACTTTGACAAGCTTTTTATAAGGAAAACGTAAACCAGCTGTAATCCAAGACTTACTGAGCCTTGTCCTCTGAAGGGAAATAATTTGTGCTTTAACACTTCATCTAAACTGAAAATCCTCGAGAAAGGTTTTGTGTGTGCTACCAATGCTGGTGACTCTTTGTGAGGTCTGAGCTGTCACATTTAGCACTGTGGTCTCCATCTGCTTTGTGAAGGGTGAAAATGCAGTGGGGCTGTTGCTGGTGGGCACTTTCTCCAAAGATGACAGTCATGGAGCTGTGGCTGTTGTGGGGATGTGCTGAAAAGTGCAGACGTTGGTGCACACATTCTCTCTTGCTCTGCAGTGCACCGTCTCGCTGCCTCTATGACCAAGGTAGCATTTTAAATCAAGAGTGCTTTTTCTGTCTTGTGGTTATGTAAGCAGTCCATAAGTTAGTGTTGTATATGCTGCTCACAGAACCAGTGAATTTAATACTTAA
The DNA here is from genome assembly GCA_024611175.1 of Megaceryle torquata. Lineage (NCBI taxonomy): Eukaryota > Metazoa > Chordata > Aves > Coraciiformes > Cerylidae > Megaceryle > Megaceryle torquata. Next base: position 37,974 of record JANIJG010021027.1, read on the forward strand.
TGTGGCTATTTTAAGCATCTAAACATGTTGATCGTTCCTTTGGAACCTGCTATCACAAGTGGAGCTGATGCTAATCTATTTCTTACCAGTCTCTAGCTCAAACAAATGAAAGGAGGCAAAAAAGCGATAGCTGGTGTCATAACAGCTGCTGATAAGGAGCTTGAGATTCTGCCGAACTGTCCAAATAAATTGGCAGTTTGGTTGGGTTTTTTTTCCTTCAGTAAATATCTGACTTGTCTCTTGAGTTTTAAGCTTTGGAACACTAAAGCTACTAAAATCTTGTCAGGTGCCAGGAGTCTTGAGAATAGGCATTCATGGCCTTCCAAATACTGAGGCCTCTTGCAATACTTTAGATATTTTACATGTCCACATATAGTCACTTCCACCTAGTCTTTAAAGATGACATGAGGACCTCTTCTCAGCACTGGATAACAATCCCTGGGAAGAGGGGAAAAAGCTTTTGTATGCCTGATTCAGTTCATGAAGGCATATGACAGTGAACCCAAAAGCGTTGAGTGAACTCTTCTGGCTTTCTAAAAGTGCACTTGGTGCATCTGTTTTCAAACTAGATGAGCCTCCCTTTTCAGAAAAGCATGTTGGCCCAAGACTTGTCCCAATACATAATGATCCTGGGGTAAACAAGTTCATCATCCTGCAGCAAATCATTGGAAGGGGAGGTATAAAGGCTGTTGGTGGCCAAACTTTCTGAACAACACATGCTCAGCACTGATGAGGCCTCACCTCAAATCCCCTGGGTTCAGTTTTGAGCCCCTCACTCCAGGAAGGACATTGAGGGGCTGGAGCATGGCTAGAGAAGGGCAACAATGCTAGGGAAGGGTCTAGAGTAAAAGTTCTTGGGAGTCATCTGAGACGCCTGGGGTTGTTGAGCCTGGAGGAGATTCAGGGGAGACCTTCTCACTCTCGACAGCTCCCTGAAAGGAGGTTGGAGCCAGGTGGGGCTGGCCTTTTCTCCCAAGGAACAAGTGATAGGACAAGAAGAACAAGCCTCAAATTGTGCCAGGGAAGGTTTAGGTTGGACATTAGGAAACTCTTAATCCACAAAAGTGTTGTCAAGTCCTGGTCCAGGCTGCCCAGGGCAGTGGTGGAGCGGTTTCACCCAGGAGGGGTTCCAAAGCCGTGTAGCTGTGGTGCTGAGGGCCATGGTTTAGTGGTAACCTGGCAGTGCTGGATTAATGGTTGGACTTGATGACCTGAAAGGTCTCAACCAGAATGATTCTGTGATGAGAAATAGTTCCCTTTTGGTAGTTAAAATTTCATTCTTTGCTTCTACTTCTATTTGCAATGTGTTCCTTGACCAACTAGTTTTCTCATTAGCTGCTTAATTTGACTTGGCATGCCAATCCATGAGTTAAATGAGTTTAAGTAGACCGTATAGTTCATGTGTTTGGCCAAAGCTGCAACAGGTGGGAATGCTAAGCCAGATGCAGCGTGGGTGGGTGCGACTGCACAATCCTTGAGACATGGCAAATGCTCTGTGCAATGAAGAAGCCCTTTTTTACATAAGAAAAATACGTAACAATCCAAAGTGAATCATCTTGAGGTGTGCTGCTATATCTTAGCAACTACTGCACTCGGGGAAAATTTTGACTGACTTAGCAGAGGGCTTAGGGCACAAACTTTTAACTTCTCTTTTCTATGTATGGATATCCCGAAGCACGCAGAGCGGGCTGTCTTTCTGGCAGTAAAATAGCTATTAGCTTACAGTTCATAAAAGTAATTGACATAAAGAAAGGTGCACTGAAATCCTTAAGACTCTTATTGGAAAAGCTCCTGACAGCACTAAAGAAATGGAAAGTGTTGTTTTGTCTACACCTAGGAAGTCATGTCTATCTTCTGAAGTGCAGAGTGTATTGATTCCATGAATTTTAGATGAAATGCCCTTGAAGCTTAACCTCGGAGTGCTGCTCTTACAACCTCATACTCCTGACTGCTCTCTTAAGTGTCTGTTGTCTCAGGAAAAAGAAGAGGAAACCAGAACTAAACATGAATAAAAAGTTTTGAAGTAGGTCCTTCCTTGATGTTTCCAAATGTACCCTCTCTGCCTTTGTCTTCTGGGCTATAAATCCTGATAAATTGCACAGTGTTTTGTCTTTCATAATCCACAATATTTTGATCCTCAGAAACTAACCAAAATGTCTGTGCTGCCATGCTGTGACTTTTAGATGATGTGTTGTCTTTAGTATAAACTTGATTTTGCTTAGAATAAATAGCTAATATCTTTTCCACAAAGCACAGAAAGTTTAACAGATACTGCCAAGTTAGTGGGAGTGAAAACCTCTCAACATCCCTCAGTTTTGCTTTGATGGACACATGATAAAAGATGAACCCAAAATTTAGTCTGTTTTATGTTCAGCTCATAACCATGTTTCCCTCTTTCTCCATGGGACAAATGCAGAACTATTACAAAAAGATCTGTTAATTTTTAATGATAAACTTGGATTTTTGTCTTCTTTGTAGAAGTGACAGTGGTTTACCAAAACGGGTTACCTGTGATTTCTGTGAATCTTCCATCCCGACGTGAACGTTGCCAGTTCACACTGAAACCTATCTCAGACTCTGTCGGTGTGTTCTTGCAACAGCTGCAAGCAGAGGACCGAGGAATCGATCGAGTTGCAATCTACTCCACAGGTACTGTTGTTTACAAACGAATTGATTGACTTGCTTGCCAGCTATTTTCATCCAGCCTTTTGCTTTTACTTCAAAGTTTACTATTCTGTGAGTTCTGAAAAAGGAAAAGTTAGAAATGCCATTGCTAGAGAAAGAATACTGTGTTCTATTCCGGTGTGGTGAGGTCTGCCAAGGAAAACTGTAGAGTGAAAGAGGAGGAAAATGCTCCTAATGCTTAACTTATAGAATTCAGTTCTAATGGAGATGATTTGGGTTGAGTTTCCTACTAGTTAGTTGGAAAGATGTAAGCTATGTGACCTCTGTAGAGGATCTAATTGAGGCCCTATACTGAAAGGGTTGTCAAAGACTAAACCAGGCTGCCCAGGGTTGAATTACCATCCCTAGATGTATTTAAAAACCATCTAGCTATGGTGCTTAAGGACATGGTGTAGTAGTGGCCCTGCTAGAATTAGATAATGGTTGGATTTGATCTTAAAAAGTCTCTTCCAACCATGGTGATTCTGTGATTCTAATAATTTTGTAAGGAATTGGGTGTAAAAGGTGGCACAAGGGAAACAGTATCTTGCTTAGCCATGAAAACTCAGTCATGTTTTAATTAATGTATTTTAATTTTTCTTACTTGCTTAATGACTGGCTTAATTGGTGTGTGACTGCTAGGCACTCTGAAGCTCTGTTAGGGTGTTGAAAGTGCTATCAAAGCAGGTGTTTCCTTAAGTCTTGGCCTGGGAGGGAGGTGTTTGCTAGGTTACTGATACCAAAGCTGTCCAATACCAGAGACTGAAATAATTTCTCACGTCGGTGAGGAAGAGGTGGAGGTCACTGAAGTGGACTGTACTGCAAAATACAGTAAAATATTCTAATTGTGCTGGGTGAAGGGGGCTACTTTTTATAAGATGACCCCAGATACCGCAAATATAGAAAAGCAGCTGCACGCGTAGCTCAGTGAGTATTTGCCAGGTAAAGTCCCCCAATACATATCATATATATATCCATCCTGACAAAGAGTGTCCTCTCAAAGTAGTAGAAGTCCAACAACTGGATTTGGGCTGGTGTTATAACTTGGCCAGGTAATTTGTTACTGTAGTTTAACGAGTTGTCTGTGTTTGCCTTCCAGATGGCACACGAGTTGCCTCCTCCACAGGCATAGATTTGCTTCTGCTGGATGACTTCAAACTGATCATTAATGATGTCACATACCATGTTAGACCACCAAAGAGAGGTAAACCAGCCTGGTTCTGGTAAACATCAGAAATAAATTTCAGTTTTCAGTTTCCTGTTTAATTGCAGCATGCTTTATTAACTCATTCAAGAACATGAAGTGTTATTTTAAATGGAAGCCTTGTGGTTTCTAGTTCTGCCCTTAAAGTCTAATTTAGTGATATCTGAGTTAACAGAGCAGCCAGTAGTAAAAACCAAAGAGTCATTCTGCTCAAAACTAGTACCCACCATGAGAGGAATAAATTAAGAATTGTAATTTCTTTTTAATTTCTCAGTTTTTCTGTTGTGTGTTTTGGTTTTTTGTTTGTTTGTTTTCTAATTACTGAAAAGTAATTTAATTGAACTCATTCTGAAGGAGTACAATACCAAATGGGAATTAGATCAGAACTTACATTATCTGATTTGGAAGAATAAATCATTCCCTCACTTGACAGTGAGGGAATATTTGAATATTGAATATAAACCTTGTAACCTTGTTAGCTAACATAGTGAAATAAATGAGACATGCTCATACAAGATGACATAACTAAAAATCAAATAGGAAACAAAGCCCACCTATTTTGATTTGATTAGAAAACCCTTTTAAATAATGGGCTTTGGACCCTTATGTCATTTTCAAGCTGTGAAAACTTGCAAGAAGCTGGGCTCTTTCCGTAGAGTTTGGAACTTCTACTCTTATGCCCCTCTTCAAGAGGTAGATAACAAATAAAATCATCTGTAAGGCAGAAGCTGTGAGGTAACTGTTAAAGATCCTTTTACCATCTTGACCAGCCTTAGTGTGAAAGAGACTGGAATTGGCAGCATGGCACTGGGTGAAATGCCATCTTTCCCATATCTCCTATAAAGTTTTTTTGGTGGTTTGTTTTTTTTTTTCCCAGTCTTCTTAAAAGCACCTTAATAGAAAATTCTCCTTTAAGACTGGATATCTAAATCACTGGATACCACACACACACAAACTCAGTGTCCTGAATGTGGTGTTTTCACACACTTGCTGGACACAATAAGCCAGAGGAGTGGAGTGAGGAATTTAACAAGGCAACTTGTCTGTTAGTCCTTGAGAGCAGGGTGGTGGTCTAGTCAGTGTTTTTTAATACAGCTAAATGAGAACAATGTCATCTTAAATACTAAGCACTTTTTGATGGTCACTTCAGTAGGAACACATGTTTTTTTTCTTCACAGGGGAACAGAAGCCCTTTCTCTGGGAGGGGGACATGGTGTGTTTTGTGTGCCTGGGCACAGACAACTGAGTCACTTCTTTCCCTTGAGCTACTAGTGTTAAAACTTAAGCTGTCCATTGCTTTTTATGCATTGGTAAGAGCATATTTTGAGAACTTAACCTAAGGTACAAGCCCAAGGATGCTACAAAAGTTATTTATTTTTTATTTCTTTCTTTGGCTAATGTCAGGTTCTTTTGCTTTAATTTGAAACTTGTGTTTTTCTCCATGGGAGTGTGTAATACAATAACACTAGTCACAACCCTTTTACAGATTGGTTTCCTTTAGGAATCCTTTTTTGTGTTAAAATGCAGGGATAAAGGCAGTATCAGTCAGTGGCCCTGTTACAGTCTCTGCTTAAATACAGCAAGGGAGAATTTCATCCAGCACAGCAGGGAGTTGCCTATAGAATGTTAGTAAACGATTCCTAGCATTGGTACTCAAATAATTCTCATAAAACTGCATGTTCTGCAGCCACTAACCGAAGATGTTTGCTTGCTGTCATCAACACTAGGGTTGCTGATGGTCTGTCATCTGAATTCTGGCTGTTTCTTGACAAGCTAATGTGATGGATCATACTAGCTTAGTTATTCATTTGATTCGTGAAGTAAATATGGATCAGAAGTAGCTGTTGGTATCTGGCGAGCCTAATAGCACGTCTCTCTTTTCCTCATTCTTCTCAAATTTTAGGAATAATGAATAATAAAGCTCCTTTTCTTTTGAAGAAATTGTGTTGGCTTAGAGCACTGGAGCCCTTCCAAAGGCTTTTTTGTTGACTAGATGGTTTCATACATTTCCTGTGCTGACTTAACAGCATTTTCTGAAGAGTATGTGAGAAGTGGATGCATGCATATAAAGCAATCTCTTTTGGTTTTTTTGTATTTTTTTCCTTTCCTAGAGCTCTTAAGCCATGAAAACGCAACGACGCTGAATGATGTCAAGACATTGGTTCAGCAGTTGTACACAGCCTTGTGCATTGAGGAGCACCAGCTGAACAAAGAGAAGGAGCTGATAGGGAGACTAGAGGAGCTGAAGGAGCAACTAGCACCACTAGAAAAAGTGAGAAGATTCTCATTGTAATTTACTTAGCCTCCCAAATGCAGTCTTAATTTCTTTCAAGATTTTAATGAGGTCCCTAGCACACTTCAAAGAGTTTTAAGATCATTGAAGCAGAAGTTGCACGAAGTGTATGCCAAAGCATGTCTGTTTGTGGTTTCTATGGAAGTATATTGCTTCCTTGATTTATACAATTGGAAATGAAATTGGTAGTAAAGAAAGACTGGAGCTAATGCAACAGAATGTGTCTTGAACATAGAGAAATAAAAGCTTTTGGGAGCCATTGGATGATGGCAAGATAGGGATGGAAAAGTAGTCTAGATTTGTCTGCATAAACTATACTCCAATGTTTCAAACCACTTCCCATTAATATAAATACAAGTTTCTGTATTTACATTCTGTCTTAATGATATTTACGTAATTATTTTTGAGAATACAAGGGGTGTGCTTCTGTCTCCTGCAGGTAAGGATGGAGCTCAGCAGGAAAGCAGAGAAGAGGACAACCTTGGTGTTGTGGGGAGGCCTGGCCTACATGGCCACTCAGTTCGGGATTCTTGCCCGCCTTACCTGGTGGGAATATTCTTGGGACATTATGGAACCAGTCACCTATTTCATCACCTATGGTAGTGCCATGGCAATGTATGCTTATTTCGTAATGACTCGCCAGGTAGGACTTGGTTGTGCTGACATTGGCACTTCAGTAGAAGACTTTCTTTGAGCTATACTCCCAGGAAAAATAGCAAAGTTGTGCCTGTTAAAAAGTAGCTTTGCCTTTTCCTTCTGTCAGAATGCTGATGACACTTGATTTCATTTGTGCTGTCCAGGACGGTGATGTGGGATTGTGGGGTTTTCTGGTGGTGGCTGACATTGCTGATTTCCCAGTTGTCTTACCAAAACCACTTCTGTGCATTCAGTGATTGCCTGCTTTAGCTATACAAGTTCATCTGCCGACAGACAATGGTTTCCACACACGCACACACATGCAGCCTCACATGCATTAACTTGCACCAGAAGCCTCCAAGTGCTGTGATTTATCAGCCCAAATAAATTATGGGTGTATAAGGTACTTTCTGAGTTTCAAAGAAGCCCACCTCTCTGATGTGAGATACTGGCCTTCTTAAAGAGACAAAGTCTCAGTGATCTTGTTGGAAATGCCTTTGTTTAGGTATTTCATGGCTCTGTCTTCCCATCCAGATGAAGGATTCTTTCCTGGAGGTATTTAAGACATGTAGATGAGGTGCCAAGGGACATGGTTTAGCAGTGGGATTAGGACTGTTAGGTTGATGGTTGGACTCGATATCATCTTACAGGTCTTTTCTAACCGAGGTTCTGTGATTTTTCTGGATCTTTGCAGTTGTGACAGACTCTGTGTGGGGTTTTTTTTACTATGTGGTTTTCCACTTCACTCCCATTCAACCTTCATAATCCCACATAAATAATAAGGGAGGGAGGGCTCAGTTTCCACTGTTACAGGTTGAGCAGAACAGATGCTGCAGGTGTCAGCTGCATCATTTCAGGGGCTGAGTGCCCCTGTCAGGGTTGCTGCAGTAGTTTCTGCCAAATGCAGTTGGAACTTCGGCCGTGTTTGATCTCAGAGTTGATGTATCTGTATCTGATCATCTGTATCAATTAGTACCTCCTCTGCCAAACCTTTAAAACCTCAGGGTTTCGGGGGTGGTGTGACTCTGCAGGCAGTTCTTCTGGATGCACACCAGACACAGGCTCTGTGATGTTCTAGCACAAGGGAGAATGAACTTCAGTGGTACAGATCTGTGCTTTGTAGAGGTTCTGTTGGATTTGCTGGGAGCAGCTCTGCTATGCTCCTGAGTTATCCCCATGCTTTGAAGAGCTGTGACACTGCAGCAGAGCATCCCTGGCAAAAGCTGTGGTATTGGGTTCTTGTTCTCATGTGACTGAGAGGTGAACTTATGAGCAACTCCTGTTGCTTTAATTAGCCATTGTGTGTTTATGAGCTTAAGAGAGTATGGCCCATCTTCTAATGTTTATAGCTTTTATTTTTTTCTCTCTTTCTCCCCACAAACTTGTCAGTATTGGAGCCCTGAAACACGTTAGTTTTTGTTCTGTCTGCATGGAAGGATTCGCACGTTCGGGGCAGGAGGGAGGCAATGGTAACTTGCTGTCTGGGCTGTACTGCACTAGCAGAGAAGCCAGTGCCTCACTGTACTGGGTCTGGCTGGGATGGAGTAAATGCACTTGGTAGCAGCTGGTGCAGTGCTGTGGTTTGGATTTGTGACCAAAACAGCTTTGATAACATACCAGTGTTTCTGTTTGTGCTGAACTGACCATAGAGATATTCCATACTGTATAATGTCATCTTCAGCAATGAAGGGGGGGCAGGGGAGGAGCTTCTCCAAAGGAACTGTTGCTCAGAGACTGGCTGGGCATTGGTCTGCCAAGTGGGAAGTGGCGAGTGATTTGCTTTTGCCTCACTCTTATGTTTGGGGTTTTTTCATCACTTATTAAACTGTCTTTATCTTGACTCTTTTTCTTATTTTTTCCTGCCCTTTTGATTCTTTTCCCCTATCCAGCTGTTGATTCTCTTCCTCCATCTGGCTGGGGGGAATGAGTGACTGACTGGGTGGAAGCTTAGCTTCAGGCTGGGGTCACCCTAACGCTCTGGATGAACTTGTCTTGTGCTTTCAGTGACAGATCCAGGTCATCCTCCCCAAACACACCCAATATTTAATGCTGTGTAATGGTGTCCTGTGTTGCATCCTGCTGTGGCTTTATTCCTATCTTCTTTTTTTCTTTTTAGGAATATGTTTATCCAGATGCCAGAGACAGACAGTATTTATTATTTTTCCATAAAGGAGCCAAAAAGACACGATTCGATCTAGAGAAATACAATCAACTCAAGGATGCAATTGCTCAGGTAACAAGAATTTTTCCAGAAATAAGACAAAGAAATAACTGCTTGCTAGATCTTAGCTGCTATTAATAGATGCACCTCGAACAAGAATGGATGTTTCTTAAGTTTTCAGACCATTTTCTTGTCACAGCCCCAGTGCAATCACTGAATTGGTTTATATATGCTCAGGAATAGAACTGCTGGATGTGTAAATCACCATGAAACAGTTCCCTCTATCTATAAGAGCCTTTTAGAAACTGCTGGCAAATTTTGAGTTACTTCAGGCACTTCATGCCTCAGAGGAGCCTAATTCAAGATTTCGTTTCTTCTCAGCTCCTACACACCAGATGGATTTAGTGAGGCATGAAGACTTGCATCCATTCAGTTCATGTCTTCCTGACATAGCACTTTGGCGCACTGGGTTACGCTCCTGGAAAATAACGTTCAAAAAAATACAGCTGTATTGTTAGAGGCAACAAGGGCAGATTTCTCATATTCTGGGGACAGATGGTCTTGGCAGACTGTCCACATTATGGGATCTGCTCCACAAAGGAGCCAGGTAGAGATCTTTCCTTCTTCCCTTGTGTCTGAGAGCCTTTCTGCAGATGGATGACATGAGCAAAAAAAAAAAAAAGGAAAGAAAAATCAGAGATCCCACATTCTTTTTTACTGCTCTGTATCATCCTCTGTTTATTCTGAGGTTCTGGAAATGACAGTGGAGGATATCCAGGGCAAGGTGTGTTCTCCCCCTGCTTTGGAGAAGGAGCTGCACAAAGAGGAGGTCAGGGCTAGGCTTTCTTGATTTAGCAAGTTTATGGGGATCAGATCTTCCCTAAGATATTCCTTCTAAGTGGCTGCATGTAGACAAGTTTAGAAGTGCAGAGTAAATGTCTTTAAGTGCTGAGACTGTTTTATCTCCTTCCCCCAACCCACCCACCCAATATGGGCCTGTGACTGGGAGATGTGGTGCCAAGGGCCATGGTTTAGTGGTGATCTGTCAGTGCTGGGTTAATGGTTGGATCTGATCTTACAGGTATTTTCCAACCAAAACAATTCTATGATTCTACATTTTGAACGCTTCCAGGCAGGAAAAACAAAGAAATAACAGAACAACTTTCCATTCTTTAAAAGGGAAAATGGTATTGGGGAAGGTGTATTTGGACCTCTTTCTTTATCATATGTCTTTTAATTTTAGGCAGAATTGGACCTTAAGAGGCTTCGAGACCCACTGCAGGTTCACCTGCCCATCCAGCAAATTGATGAAAAGGACTGATCAGCAAAGAAGCTCTGAACCCCGGCAAAGAACCTGTTCATAGCTCTTGCCTTTTTAATTAAAGCATTGCAGGAAGCTGGGAGGTGGTGTCGGGGTTGGAGGGCTTTTAGCATTAATCAAGACAAAGGACTGTAGGGGGGGAATCTCTTAAATCTGAAGATGGGACATCGTGGAACATTAGTTCTGAAAAGGGCTTGGCAAATAGTCACGTTTAAAAACTCTCCGAATGGTGATTGTGTACAAATACAGGATATGGGGGGTTCATGAAAAGAATGTATTGCTGGGGTGTAGGGGTGTCTTCTTCCAGCTTTGCAGGGTCTGCCTCTTGATAAGACACCAGCAGCCTGCTTAGCTTTTTAAATCTTCCTTTACCTGATTCAGATATCTCTCTTTCTCTCTCGGGGAAAAAAAAAACCAAACCCAACCAAACAAGAAAAAAAACCACCAAAACCAAACAACAACAATGGGGGTGGGGGGAGAAAGAATAAAGAATCCAAGCCACCTGGAGCTATGACTGGGGATCGGAACTTGCACTCCACCATTAACACGCACACTCCTGATCAGACCCGATCTCTTTTATAAAGTTACTACAAGACTGCTTTCTACTGGAAAACAATGAGTTTTCCCCTTCCTAGCCCATCCCATGTGCTCCACTGACTTCCTCCTTTGCTCATTTGTGGCACAGATTGGTTGTAGCCAAGTGAGAGAAGGAATGAGTTTTCTTCTGGATGTTTGATATCTTGGATTATTCCATAATAATTATATAAACTTTGTGTCCCAATGCCCTTGAGCTCCTTCTAGAAATCAATGGCAGCGTTGCATGAGAGGTTTTTTTTTAGTATACAGTCTTAAGGGAGGGAGATTCCCCTCTTCCTACCCCAAATCTGAGAGCCACCTGGACTATGAAATTTTGAAGGCTTAAAAGATTATGAAACTGTTAGAGAATCATGACTCTTGCTTCTTTAAATGAACAGTTTTGGAACATGGAATCATTAAACTTGATACTTGACTGCTTGTGTAACAGGAAAAAATGTCTCATGGTACGGTCAGAACATTTTCCTTGCCAGAGGCTTTTTGAAAGCCTGGGGCTCTTAGAGTGCAAGACACAGAACTACTTCAGTTCTCTAGCACTGTCCCCTCATTAAGTAGCTTTAAATGAACTTTGCACCCACAGGTCGGAACTTCTTAGGAGTGGCTAGTGACATCTGTTCTTAGCTAAAAGAAATAGAGGAAGGAAAGTCAACCCATTGCCCTCTCTTCTAGCCAAGGCTGGCTGATTTCTAAGCAGATAAAACATCTCATCATTCAAAGCAGGTCAGTCTGGTTTAGCATCCTGCTGATAAATATTGTGGAGACAGGATGAAAGTGGGAGAAGGGCACTGAGCTTTATATACAGAAAGGCACTTTTTTTTTTTGATGTTTCATTACTACTCCTCATTGTGTCTTGAAAGAGGCTTCTGTTGCTTTTGGAGAACCAAGTTTAAAAAAAATATATATATAGGAAAGAAAAAAACAAACAAATCAGTATTAACTAGACGCCAGGTGCCTTGCAGATGTGGAAACACAGCTGGGTTTGCTGCCTCTTCTCACTCAGTGGCACGTTGGACTGAATGGGTGCATGTTTCTAGGCTGTTACCATTTTTTTTCCCCTTCCCCTTTTTCCTCTGTCTTTCAATTTAATTACATTGTGTGATAATTTTTTTTATCTGTTTTATCCTGTTTGTGTGGTGAGTTTTAAAGGGAAAAAAAAATGAACACGATCCTGTAGCTGAATCCTTGGTGTGTGTTTGGGATGAGGGAGGGAGCATGGAGAAAAGTTCTTAACAAAACAAAAAGAAAAAAACAAAACAAAGAAAAACAAACTGAACATGTGTAAAATCCTGTATCATTTATGAAATATGTATAAAAGAGCAATGTACTTCTGGAACAATAAATAACTATTCAATTTTTGAATCTGTGCTCTTTTTTCCCTAGCTGAGAAGAGAATATTCTCTGTGTGGCAGCTGCCTCCTGAGTTTCCTCCATTTCTTTTTGTTTAGGTTGTTTCTTCTTGACGTTACATCACTGAGGCTGTGGTGATGCAGATAATAGCTTTCCTGAAGAAGCCCGGGCGGAGATCTGGCTGCCATGACTGGCTGTGTAACACAGGGACCTCGGGAGCAGCTGAGGTAGTGAGGTAGAAGTAGAGATACTTGGTCTAACAAAGATTTGCCTGTTTGGACAGTGTAGCAGATCCGTGTGGAGGCTGGCAAAATCTGGAGACACGTGGCAGATTGCAGGATAGGAATATATATGGGCTTATAATGCCTGGCAAGCTAAGAGGTACCAAGTGATGCCTGTGTACTCCTATCTTGCATTCAGGTGTCGTTTCAGAAGAAAACAAAAGTTTTAAGCTTCTATGACTTTCTTTCTGCACCCTTGAATGGCTGTAGTCTGTTTTGTCATGGTGATGTTTTTTTTTTTTTTGTTCATTAACTTAGGGAATCAGCAGGCTGTACTTCATCCTAACCTTACAGGATGTTAGGATGAGAGGTTTGGTGCTGGAAAGTTTATGCCATTTCCATTTACTGTTTAAAAAAAACCAAAACAAAAAACCCACAAACTGTGATTGAGTTTTTAAAACAGCAAACTCTTGTGTTTTTTCAAGTCAGAGGGGAGTGACTGGAAGCTGTTGGTCATTGTGACCTACCTTTAATCACTGTTTAAATTTAGTTCAGCAACACCGATAAACCCTCTTCCTCCAAGCAGTCTGCTGCTGCGTACAGATGTGCTGCTGTCCTCCCTAGACAAATTGATTGGGTCACTTACATAAGACATTGTTCATTTCGGCATCAAGGAGAAATGAAGACTTTGACAATCAGCTTCACAGTCTTATTTTGAAAGCAGGAGAATGCTGTGATAGAATTGCTCCCGCACATGTTTTAATGTTGTTCTGGAGACACTGTGAAAAAAAAGAGTAAAATAGGGTTAATGATTGGAGTCAAATTATCTTAAAGGTCTTTTCCAACCAAAAAGATTCTGTGATTCCTAGAGTCTGCAATAATACCCTGAATAATGGGCTGTCTGGTGGCTTTGGTGCATCCATACCCCCAGAAGATTCTCATTTCACTCCTCTCTGCACCACCAGTGCCCGCGTGTGGACTCTGCATGTCAAGTTCAAATTGTCTGGAGGAATGTATTAGGTTCCCTTTTTGCCATGCCTGTGAGGCTCTGCTGGGGGTGGTCTTCATGACTCATCTTTTCCTGAAAAGAATCATAGAATGGTTTGGGTTGGAAGGGACCTTAAAGATCATCTTGTTCTAACCCCATAGCCATATAAAGGAAAAAAAAACCCAACCCCTCTTCCCCTGTAGACTCTTCTTAGCTGGCAGGCAGCGATGCTGATTGCCTTGCTGCAAGCTCTTACGCTTCCACTTTGGCTCAAAGAGGAGTTTGCACGATGCTCTGAAGTTGCCGTTGACTGTCACAGCTTGGCACTAGGTCAGTCAGATGAAACTGGCCAAGTCACCCTGTCTTTCTGAGCCAGCACAACAATTTCTTTGATCTCCTCCTTGTTTTGTTTTATTTTTGTGTGTGTGTGGAGTGTAAACACAGACCGCTCTCTTCTGTGCCATGTTTTATGACATTATTTTCACACAGAAAGGGGATTTTTACATTTTAAGTGGTTTTCTACTTATCCCAAGAAATTCCAATTATTCTCTTTTTAAAAGACAAAAATTAGTTTTTTCCATACAGACCTTAAAGGGGGAAGAAGTAAAATAGAGGAACGGAAATTAAACTTGCAATGTATCTAAGCCCTGAAGCACGAGAAGTTGGTGTTGTGCTCTGTCGTTGTGGCTCTGTGAACATGTGAAAGATCAGTCCTACTCCTGTTTCTGCCCCTGACTAGTTTTTAAACTGTGGATATGCTGTTTGTGCCCTAATTAATTCTCCTAGAAATTGAGGAGTATGGAAAATACCCTGGGTTCTGTAGGACCTGCGGAAAAACACTCTCAAAACATCAAGTCCAGCATCACAGGGCTCCACTAAGGCTTTAATGGTGTTTTACTCTTTCTTGCGTTGAGTTTGCTCATACTTCACCAAACTCGTGTTCACTCCCTCCTCTCAACAGCCCTTCCCATTGGCACTGTGTCCTGGGATAAGCTGTTTACAGCAACAACGCCTATCTCTGAGTCCTTGACATTCAATGCAATCCATCTCGGCAGCCTGTCAAGGCTTATTGTGAACATACATCCTCCAGTCCATCACAGATGGGGACCCTGTCATGTGTGCCACGTTCTCCTCTCGCTCAGCAGCAGGAAGGTGCTGAGTAGCTCTTCTACCCGCTCCTGCTAGGCTGGCTGCAGGAGTTACTCCTGCACCAAGAGCTGGTCTTCACGCACCTCACTCTCATCAAATGTTGGTGTGTCTTGAGAGTTGGCGGCTCTGACAAAGACAAGGCCAACTTCAGCAAATGCCAAAGCATCTTTCTTCGTAAGTCCATTACAAAAAGTATAAGGCTTTCCACCCCAGCCAATGCCTTGAAGAATATAAGTTCCTAAAGCCCTTCAAATATCTGAGAGGGGCACGCAAGGTGGTTGCCACCTGCAAAATTTAACATTCTTTCTTGCATTTAAGCCTTAGACAGCAGCAGGTTTAGAAGATTCTGTCTCTTAGGTACCAAAGTAAAATCCCAGCCCTCTAATTTAATATTCTTTCGTATCTTTTAACCCATACTGCTGTCTACTTCTAAGAAATGTTCACTTGATCCTTATTTTTCTTGCTTCTTGGGTAGTCAGGCTCTGTCATTTTTGGTGTGGGGAAGTGGAGAAGATTTGAGGGTGCAAGCCCTACAGCATCTAGAGCACGCCACTGCATCCTTTCTCCCAGAGGGTTTATTTGCACAAAGGGGATTCATTTGGGGTTTTCCCCTTCCCCTCTCAGAAATAATGTCTCCAGCTCCCTGAGGCATAAATTTGCAGTGGTCTACTCTAATCCAGGCTACTGTGGTTTGGAGGGGAAATAGAGCTACGTAGGTTGTCTGAAATAACTTGCAAAGCAAACAGAAAGTGCTGATAGAAGGGTTGCTTCTGCTGGTGCTTCTTCCAGAAGACTGAGATGGTCTGTGTCTTTCCTGTGGATCCTAAAAGTGTTTAGAGGCAGCACATTGGATCTGCTCCAGCCTTAAACAATTTTCTTGGACTAGATGTTCTGGTGATTTGGGATAGTGTCATCTCTGGGAATGCTGGGACATCTGCTTTAATCTGTTTTGGAGAACTTGATAGGGCCTGTTCGTGACACCTTTGAGGCTCAAAAGTACTGTGATGCAGTTCATTTTCCTATGTTAATTGTCAGTTGTCAATCACATCTAACTGTCAAAACATTACTAGTGTCAGGCCTAATACACCACCTACAAAAATAAATGTAGCTGGTAATGAAATGGTTCAGGGAAATATATAGCTATCTCTAACAATTCAAGCTTGTCAGTTTTATTTACCCAGGATTTTAAGTGTGAATCAACCTTTCAATGAAACTGGCAAAATAGAACTGCCTGTGGGCTTGCTGTATTATTTCTCCATTCAATTTTAGTTTCTCTTTTGGGAATTCACATTGTCACCTCTTAAGAGGTTATCTGCTTTGCTAGCTTTACAGAGTGAGTTTGGTCTCTTTTCCTGTTGTTGAAAAACCTTTTCTGGTGCTACGCAGCTGTCAGCACAATACAGCCACAAAGATTTTTATTTTCATTTTTTTGGGGGGTGGGAGCAATGACAGTTATTTATAAAGCTCCTGTTGTTGTACCCTTGTGTCATTCACTACTGAAAAAAAGACTCCTCTGCTGGGGTGGAGTGGAGCAGCAGATTGCACTGCACTGCTAGGGGAACACCCAGAGGGAGGCCGTTGAGAACTTTCTATAATGTACAGTCTCTATGAAGCAGGCAAATACCCAACTCCTCATCTCATGCAAAGTCAATATGAAAAGAACAGAGCCATTTTTTTTTTCCTACTGGGATCTGAAGCTGTCACATCAACCTTGAGGTTATTCTTCATGCTAGCCTGCTGCAGAACTGTGGGGTGCCAAGGAAATGGGGAAATGCCTACATGTGCTTGATCATGCAATTACTGGAGACTTAGCTCTACTCTTTGCTGCTGGAGAGCTTTCTACCTGGAGGAGAACTGTATGACCATCGTTCATAAGCAGGGAGTGACCTGTAGATGCGTACGTATATGTTAAAACCAGAGTTTTAAGTCTATTCTCTATAGCAAGAACTGTAGCTAGTGGGATGAGAGGTGATAGAACACTGGAACAGGCTTCCCAGAGAGACTGTAGAGTCTCCTTCTAGGCTACACTCAAAACCCATGTGAACAATGTGATCCTGGGCAACCTGCTCTGAGTGACCCTGCATTAGTAGGGGGCTTGGATGACATGGTCTCCAGAGGTCACTTCCAACCCGCACCGTTCTGTGAGAGGGAAGATCCCTTTCTGCTTATTCATGTTGTCCTTGGTATCTCTTACAGGCAGTTGTGGTGCTTGGTTTGCTTTAGTAGAGAAGAGATTTCAGTGTGCTATAACTCATCCCTAGGCAGAGCTTGTGGTTATGACCAGTAGCTCAAGCTAGGTTGGTTTGAACAGATAAGGCAGAGGTTCTCAAGTACTGTTTTGCGTGGGAGTTAATTCAGTAGTTTTTAAGTTTCCTGATCATTGGTTTGAGTTTGCTTTTCAAAGACAGAGAAGGTAAGATTACTGCAGAAAAGTGTCTTTATTTGCCTTGTTTGATAATTTCGCTGCAACGGGTAGGCTGTGCGACCAGGAGTGGAAAGGGTCTTTGTGTAGCATAGGAACAGCTTATTTCCCTGTATGACAATGGTCTCTCGTTTTGACTGATGTTCCCATTGTAGCTCTCTTGCAAGCACTCATCTGCAATCTCTGCTCAGAAGGTTCCATTCTCCTCCTTTGGCCATTACTTCCTGCAGTTAAGGCTCTCTAGCTGGTGTTTTGTGCCTTCGGGGAGCTGTTCAACTTGTGGAAGGAGCAGAGATAAAAAGCAGCACTCATCTGTTCTTTTTTCCACCCCTTCAGGATATCCGGGTGTCCCTGGTTAGAATTCTCCAGATAAGATAGTGGAGGTGTCACAGTGGGGCAGT
This sequence comes from Megaceryle torquata, assembly GCA_024611175.1. Classification (NCBI taxonomy): domain Eukaryota; kingdom Metazoa; phylum Chordata; class Aves; order Coraciiformes; family Cerylidae; genus Megaceryle; species Megaceryle torquata. The sequence goes on from JANIJG010021027.1 coordinate 55,375, forward strand.
CAGGTCATAAAACAATAGTGGGTTGAGTCCAAAAAACAAGATTGATCAGTCCGTACATTTCTGTTGTCAATAAGGGGCAGAGCTGCTCTGTGGAGGTCAAGGCTGGAGCTGTACCCCACATCCCTTCAGCTTCTTCCTCTGATACGCTTCCAGGAGAGCTATCGCACTTGCTCTTCACAAGGCTTGGGGTCAGAAGCTCCACTGAGAGGAAGGCTTCAAGAGCCACAGCGTGTGCAAGGGCTTCCAAGCCTCTGTTACTTGAGTGGTAGCTGTTCCTTGCCCGAGTAGGATGTTTCAATACTTGCTTTTCTGTATCTGTCTTGTCATCCAGTTGCAGACAGTGTCTTCAATGGGTGAGTAGAGAGGCATTGCCTTCAAGCTCCGTTCTGTTTGACATCTTTAAGGTTTGTGCTGATATTCTCAGGTGAAAGACTGAAAAATGTGAGGAATATCCTTTTTCTTTGAAGTTGGTGTGAAATTCTTTCCAACGGGAAAGATCTTTCAGTTACAGAGCACGAAGCCTTCCGTATTGGGAGAATTTGCCAAGGCACCGGGGGATTTTCCTCTCCCTTTGGAGGAGAGACTCTCTGAGTAGATATTATGCTACTTTTTCACCTGCCTCTGACAAACCTTAACAGAATTTAGTGTCATAATGCAGTGCTGCTCATTCCATTGCTTAGTTGTGCCAGAGCAGAGACCTCCAGTTACACAACACCCACAAGATTGATCTCTCTGCAGAACGGTGGGCTTGCAAATGCTTGTGAGAGCCTGATTTGTCATCCAATATATAAGCCAGCGTGTCAGCTAGAGAACTAATGATATCATCAAGATTACAAATTGAAAAGCTTTACTTCCTAGCTGATGCTTGTCAGGCCAAATTGCTCAGGCCACACAAGAAGTGTTGGAGAGGAAAAAAAATTGAGCCAAAACAAATGAAAACCAGAGGGAGCTGGAGGCAGTTATATGTCTTGTGCAAAGCCCTCGTGCTCTTGTTTGGGGAGAAGAGATGAGAGGTTGATTGGTTGCTTGTATAGTTTTTGTGGAGTTTTTTCTCCAACAATTCCAATTAGTTTTCAGTAAACTGTGCTGTCAAAGATTGCTTGGTGTCTGCAGGGATGTCGGCTTGGGGCAGTGCTGGCAGTCCAAGGGCAGCCATGAGGGTCTGCAGTGTTCCAAAGAGCACCATCTGCTTTTTCTTCTTCTGTGTGTCCCCTTCACTCCTGCCTGCAGCTCTCAGAGAAATTAAAGATAGGAGGGCATGCTACCCCATTCCCCTGAAATGCCTTCTTCCAGCTCCCTCTGAGCCTCTGCATTTTCATCTCAGTAAATTTTGTCTTTAAATTATCTTCTGAAGATTTAGGAGACAATGTGATCTCCCTAGATGAGTGGTTTCAGAGTCTGTCTACAAAGGATAGCTCATAAAGTTAATTATACTAGATGAAAGCTAATGAGTGTGTGCGTATTTTTGGTGCTACCCAGCTGGGAAGCTGACAGGGCATTCCTCGCTTCACCTCGTTTGGCTTTTAACAACAGAAAAAACCTCTTAATCTTAGTCAGTGACTCACCCTATGGCCACAGCAAATCATTCTGTGGAAGCTGAGTGAGTTAATGCTGAGGAAAGCCCAGGGAAAGCTCTGCTCAAGCTGTGGGCAGAGTAAAGGCAGGACCCATCTTCTCCTGCTGCAAGGAATCGAGTGAACTTTTTGAGGGTGGGATTTAACAGTGCTGCTGTTGTCTATGGGTAAAGGGAGGCAGGCAACATTGAGAGCTCGCAAGGGATTGCCCAGGGAATACGTTCCCCCCTCTGCAGCTCAGAACTAGGCTGGCTGTGGTGGGAGTGAGTCTGCTTCTTTGCATACAGAGTGAATTCTGGCACTAGAGATTCCCTTCGTAACCTAGATCTGTGCTAGCTTGCAGCTCTGCAGTGCTCCCACGACTACGGCAGCTGCTCCTGCCTTTTATGCTGGATTTGAGGCCAAACAAAACCTGTCTGTGTCCAAAGAAGGTCTAAGGGTGTTTGTCAAGAGATGGTTGTGAGAAGGTATCAGAGAGCATGCTAGTGGGACAAGTATTTACAGAGGATGCAGCCTTATCTAAGGGTGACTTGAAGTCTGTTCTCCAAAGCACTTGTGGATCCCTCTGTAAAGTCAGAGAAGCAAATCAAAATAATGAACTGAGAGGGTTTGTCCATGTCCAGAGCATTCTGGTAGAAACAATATAATGTTTGTCTTCCCCTCCACCCAAATTGCATCACCCTATTGCTTAAAGAAAACAGAGAGAGCAATTTTAGAGCATAAAAAGAAATGTGGTGTGGAAAGTAGAGGGTATTCCAGTCTGAGATGCGTTTAATCAGAATGATTGGGTTTATTGGCCTAATTCTAGGAAATGGTAATCAATTTTCCTTACTCAAGACAGCATTAGCATTCATTTTGCTTAACAGGGAATAGCTCTAGTCACGGGTAAGTGGTGCTTAATCACGTATTAAATGTAAGTGAAAACGAAACCTCTGGACTTTTAATGAGGAAGCTGTCAAATCAGGGTTAATTAGGAGAAGACTGAAAATGTAATCAACACTTCAGTTCTTTTTTTTTTTTTTTTCTCCCTCCCTGTGGCACTCTTATGCTTTAATTGTCTGCAGAAGGTTCAGAAAGGCCTCCAAAAGGGACACGCTTCTTGAGCACTGCGTGAATAGACATGCACATACCAGGAGGTCCATTTGTTTCTATCTCGCCCTCCTGAACGCTCACTTCGCTCACAAACATCTGATCTCCTGCAATGAACAGGACTGTGTCAAGAGCTGAACATTTTGCTCCCTAGAAGGTCCTGATTCAGCCCTTCATGCTCTCTAGATTTTAAGAGAAATAAAATAAAAATCTGGAGGAGCTGTTTCAGATGCGGGGAGGAAGCAACATCGTGCAGAACAATGACAGATACTGCGAATCATAGAGGTGGTTGATGTTTGGCAGAGGGAGGTGGGGATGGAATCTCTGAAGGAGACCAGGGAACATCTAAGCAGATCGTTAAATACAGGGGGCTGCCACGTCTTTCTCTTGCCCCGCTACGGAATTTTACAGAGTGCAGGGACTTCAGTTGCAGCTCTTTCAACTGACCTTGGCGTAAATATACATAGCTATAGGAGAGGCGGTGGAGAACAAAACCCCAGAGAACTGGAGCTGGGTCTCTTTCTCCCACCTCGCCTCTCTGACCACACACTCTTGGTTAGAGACGACCTGCTGGGCTATAAATTCACCGTGACCTGAGAGAGTAGTTCTTATGTTTAACTGTTTAAAATTGTACTCTGAAGTGAGTAGGTGCTGATAAATTATATTTAGAGATTGCTTAAAATTATATAGGGGCTTAATAATGGAAACAGATTATTTTGTTTCTGTACACCTTAAATGTAATGTTCCCATTGCATATCTCACAGTTCACATTTTAACTCATGCTTTGCAAGGTGATCTCGGGCTTGTGGCTATGGCAACTCAACTTGTGAGGGCTGACACCAGCTATGGATGGATTTTGAGAGAGTCTACATAACCTGTTTGATGTCTGGTCCTTTTCTCTAAGGCATGCAAGGGAGTTACTCAGGAAGGGCTTGCAGATGCTCAGTTAGTACTTGAACGAAGTGTGGATGTCCCGGGCTAGATCCAGTGCTCCCAGGACATATTTTCTATGGCAAAATCACTACCTGGACCTCAGATTTGGCTTTTTTCTCTTTTTTCCCTGTCATACTCTACAGCAGCTAAACAGCAAGTCAGACTGTTGCATAATGTTGTAAGAGCTCTGTTAATTTACTTTTTTCTCCAAGACATTTAAGGCAAGCTGTCAGAATTTTCCATGACACAATTAGTTAGGTGGTACTGCTGTTTCTCCCTGGGGATCTCTATCACAATGATTCTCTTAAGTGAGGAATAGAAAAAGGAATTATTTTGCATTCCTTGCAATTATTAGTCAACAATTTGATAATAACCAGATATTCTTTCTTGTCTCTTGCTGTGTGTCTCAGCCCTGGACCCCTGCTCTGCCTACATCAGCCTGAATGAGCCCTGGAGGAACACAGATCATCAGATAAACGGTTCCCACGGCCAGCCGACATGCGACAGCCAGATCGACGGGGAGTGGTATCGCTTCACTGGCATGGCTGGCGATGCCATGCCTACCTTCTGCATCCCGGAGAACCACTGTGGCACCCACGCTCCCATCTGGCTGAACGGCAGCCACCCGCGAGAGTCTGATGGCATCGTCCCACGCCAAGCCTGTGCCAGCTTCAACGGGAACTGCTGCCTTTGGAACACCACGATTGATGTCAAGGCGTGTCCGGGAGGGTACTACGTGTATCACTTAACCAAGCCGAGTGTTTGTTTTCATGCGTATTGTGGGCGTAAGTAACTGCTGAGATGGCTTTTCTGACACCCCTTCTTCCTGGTGGGGCAGGAGAAGCAGTGAGCATCGATGTGCCTGAGAGAGGTGGTAACTGCTTTCTGGCTTTCTCACCCAGAAGCTTGTCAGGAGATGCAGAGCAGACAGTGGCCTGTCCGCATGAGATTGATTAGACCTCTGTGAATTCTCACCTTGGTTCAGCTAGCGGAAATCTTCTGTAGCTGACCTGGCTGCAGTGATTTAATGCTCTCTGTGGGCCCTGTGGTTTATCTTGGCGTGCTCCCAAACCCAAAATTTGCATCTCTGACTCACAGTAATTAAACTAGATTGTTTCTCATCAGCTTTGGTGATACAGCTTTCCTAATGTGGGCTAGGTCTGTAACTGATGGACTAGATGCAGGGTGTGAAGCTAACAATACAAAGACAGTATTTTTGTTGCATGCTCAGTGGTTTGTGCTGATAGTATTTTTGTCATGCCCTAGATTTTTATGACATCTGCGATGTGGTGGATTGCCAGGGCTCCTGCCTGGACACCGGTGACTGCACGTGTTCCCCAGGGACAACTCTAGGACCTGATGGACAGACATGTCTCGGTAAGGGTGGAAATAACTTGTGTCAGTTACTGATGCTTTCTTTCCCCTTGTTTCATTGCTCTCGTCTCAACCCATTGTCTTACAAAGTGGAACAAAAAAGGAAAAGTATTCCGAGAGTTTTTCCCTCTCGCTGCCCAGAACAGGTCTTTGATTCTGTAAATGGTGCCTGATCTCTCACTGCAGGGTGAGATTCGACATCCCATGACTGAATACACTCTGGTGTCCCTGGAGCTACGCAAGTATAGCAGATGGATTTGCTGTCTGCATGGTCCAGCTGCTGAAGGCAGCAGCAGCTTCACTCTCAGTAGCAGAATCTCTTTGCAAGATCACGGCACGGCCTCATTGGCATTCAGGAGTGGTGGTGCAGTCTGTCAGTAGAGATTTCCTCTCACCTGCTCTGCCCAATGTCTCTTTCCTCCACAAAAAGTTGCACTGTCTGGCATAGGGCTACACATTAGTACATCACTGTACTTAGTGCCCTTGTGGAGCATTGTCCAGGGCCTGAAGCTTGAGGAGAGCCAGATATTGTAAGTCACAGCACAGCCGCGGTGGTTTTAGGCACCATGACAAGGTGGTGTTCAGGAAGCTGGCGCTTGGTGGCTGCACTGGTAGGGACTAGCGTGACCCAGGAGGGAAGGTGGAGGGCTGAGAGAGCAGAGCAAGGAATGGGGGCTTCAGGGATTTGTGACGGCCCCATGAACCTCTGAAGGAGAGGATGGCTGTGGTTGTGCATGGGAGGAGAGCACTCAGACTGCATGGTCTTAGGAGGAAGATGATATGCAGGGCAATGCAAGGGGCAGGGAAAAGGTGGCTGTTGGGGAGCTGCAGAGCCACACCAGTGGATTGAAAGAGGTGACGTAGAGGGAGGAAGAAGTGCTAGTGTTCGGGGGAAGCGGGATCTCATCTTTGTCTTTGTGGCTTGATTTGGTGGAGAAGTTGAAAGGAGAGTTGATCCAGGATGCTCCATGGCAAGTAATTTTTTCCCCTATGGAGTGTGGCTGACAGAGTAGATGTGGGCAGTTTCTTCTTCCTTCACACTCCTCATGTCTTTAGGCATCAGGGTAGGAGCCACGGTTGTTACAATTGGTGGAGAGAGCAGCCTGGCCCTGCTGCAGTTTTATACCTGCTCACACCGATTCTGCAGAAGGGTTTTGCTGAAGCTGTTCCCCATCACTGCAGCCGAGTGGCTGGCTTAGCTCTCAGCTAATTAAAAGCATTTATTGGCTGCTTCTGTGCAAGGCTTCCAGTCACAGAACTGCCCTTGACAAGCAGCAGCACTCGGTAAGTGTGTGTCAGGCTCAGAGGAAAGGATTTCCCACAGCAGGGAGGCACATGGGGGAGTCCTGAGCCTCTCCACACATGTTGCAGGTGCCGTCATTCCCCTGTGGCCAGGCCAGGCAGGGTTTCTGCACTGCTGCTCCTCTTAGCGATGCCCGGATGGCACAACATCTCAACTATTTCAACTATAATAATCATGCTGGTTCACCTTCCTGCAGCCTCTCTTCTTGTACAGCTCCCTCATCTTTCTAATGACTTTCTGTTGGGCTGAGCAATTGTGCAATCACATCTCCAAGAGCAACCGTGCCAGCTTCCAAACAAATCCATATCAACCTTTCCTATAAGGAGAATATTCTTCCTTTCCCAGTTCACCCTTAGAGGGGGACTGAAGATGCTGCAGTAATGCTAAGCAGCTCCTCCTGTGCTCAGCTGGCTTCAGCACATCATATGCTCTGAATCCCGGAGCAGAACTGCTGATTCTAGGTCTTAAACTTCCTGTCATGGATGCCCCAACATCGTGCATTGCCTTTGACCTCTTGAACACCCAGATCCATGCTATGCTAAGCCACAGTTAAAATCAGTTCAGCACTCTCCCAGTCTAGTCTCAAGAAAACCATCCCATGTCCCACGAGTTCTGGTTGTCACTGGTGTGGAAGAGCAGGAGCAGACTTGTGTGGTGTAGAACTGCTGGGGTACAGCCCTTGGCCAAGTCAAGCTGTAGGACCTTCTAACAACATCTCTGTGCTTTTGCCAGTAGCTTCTTCCCTCTCCAACCCCTGTTTTTAAGCAGCTTCAGCTTTATTGTTAGAAGGGAAAGTGTGGAGCCTGTCACATGTGTGAAAAGGGAGGTGTCTCTGTGTGTGTCCTGGACATGCTTCTCAGGGTACCAGCCATTTTCAAGTTGTGTTGCTTGTGGAAGGAGACAACACCAGCAGCAGCAAGCTGCGGGTACTGTGTATGTGTGGGGCCACCTACACCTGAAAGAGCTCATCCCTGACCTGTCTTTTAAAATGGTATTTTTCTTTTTTCTTGCTTTTAAGCTTCCGGCACCTAGTAAATGATAACTTCTAAGATGTTTTGGTGAAACCCCATGTGAACCTTGCTGATAACCTCAGCATTCTGTCCTGCCCAAGAGAAATCATTCATTTTGTGGCTCAGCAGTAGCAACGATTGTCCCTTCCTCTATTTGATTCACATTTTGCACACAGTGATTAAATCAGGTTGAAGAGTGAGAATCTCAGAGAACAAAGTACCTTAAAAAAAAATAAATAAGCAATCAAACATAGAAGAACTTTAGCTTTTAAAAGAGAAAATTAGGAGGAGTTTTCAGAGCTTTACTAAGAGTTACAAAGGCATCTGCTGTGCTTTTTCCTCAATAAATACCCTCAGTACCCTGGAGGGCTGTAATCGAGAGCTGAATGCAGCCAGCACAGAAATGTGACACAGGTACTATTCATACTTCAGTTAAAAAGACTCAATCCATGCCTTTTACAAGGTTATTCTGTAACCTTTCCCCAGAGTCCGCTCCAGAAAGCGTGGGATGCCAGCTCAGACCCTTCTTTACCTTCTGAGCTGGAAAGGTAGGAGCCACAGCTCCGTGGAGGGCTGCAGAGGAGCGGAGCAGGGAGGAGGTAGCTGAGAACTAAGCTCTGCATCTCATCTTCAGTGTCTGAGCAGCTGATGGCTGTTGGTGGCCTGTGTGGCACCAGTGCCTGGGCTGTAGGTCTCACCACAGTGAGATGACATTTTTGTTCTGCAAGAATACCTGAGCTGCCCAGTGCAGAGCTGAGGCAAGAATGATGATGAAAAGATGACGTTTCTTATGACATGACTTTTCCTGGTAAATCTTCATGAGGTCCATGAAAATGTTTTGGTTTGATTTCAGCTTTGTTTATATTTTTACAGCTGTCTTTCATCTTAGTGTCTCTATTTGGAAATATGGGGTGAATCATTTAAAATTGGCCACTTGGAGCAGTAGAAGTTGTGATATGAAAATAAATAGGTTTTATTTCTGACCAGTTCTGGTATTCACTTAATTTTACCTTGCAACAAAGTCATGTTGACTCCATTTTAAAATCTTTGTGAGTGGAATGGAAAATAGTTTAGGATGAGAACACAAACATGAACTTGGCATGTGGAGGAACCAGTTTGGAAGTTTCCCATTGGCACTGTGTCCATCTTCTCTCTAAAATGGTGACTGTGTGCATGTGGTCTTTTCCTCGTTTGCTTTGCTCCTGAGGTAGACACAGCATGGTGAAACACTCTGTTGATATCAGTGTCACAGAGTTACAGAATGGTGAGGCTTGGAAGGGATGTTAGGAGATCATCTGGTTCAACCCTCCCTGCTCCAGCAGGGTCACCCACAGCAGGGTGCCCAGGGTTGCATTGTCCAGGCAGGTTTGGAATCTCTCCAGAGAAGGAGACTCCACAACCTCTCTGGGCAGCCTGGGCCAGGCTCTGACACCCTCATGGGAAAGATGTTTCTCCTCCTGTTCAGATGGAACCTCCTGTGTTCCAGTTTGTGTCTGTTGCCCCTTGTCCTGTCACTGGGCACTACTGAAAAGAGTCTGTCCCCCCCACACCCTTTAGCTCTTGATCAGCATTGATCAGATCTCCCCTCAGTCTTCTCTTCTGCAGGCTAAACAGACCCAGGGCTCTCAGCTTGTCCTCTTAAGAGAGATGCTCCAGTCCCATCAGCATCTTTGTAGCCTCTGATGGGCTCTCTTGCGTAGTTCCTTGTCTCCCTTGAACTGGGGAGCCAGACCTGGACACACCCCTCCAGATGCAGCCTCACTAGGGCAGAAGTAGACACTAGTAGACAGTGGTCTGTAGCATTTGGTGGAATCGCTGTTGCCCTGATCCAGACCTTGAGGCCAGGAATGCCAGTCCCCAGTCTGACCAGTGCTCCCATGTAGCAACCCCTTATTACTGGGAGCACGTTATGATAATGTTGTTTGTTTGTTTCTTGGTTTTTTTTTCAGATGAAAATGAATGTGAGCAGAACAATGGAGGCTGCAGTGAACTTTGTGTTAACCTGAAGAACTCCTACCGCTGTGAGTGTGGGATCGGGCGCACGCTGGGAAGCGACGGGAAGACCTGTGAAGGTGGGGTTTCAGCTCTCACAGTCTGCTAGAAATGATTTAAATCATTCCCCTTCCCTTCTCTTGCAACACTAGCTCTCTCCTGGCTCCTTGCAGCTGGGATTCAATGTCACTCATATCATTTCTGTGCTTGCCAGTAGGGTTGTTACTGAAATGTCCTTCTAATCAAGCAGAGAGGAGTCTCCTTGTTCTCCCTGCCTTGTTAGGATTTGGTTGCCTTTATCTCGGAGGCAGAGGCAGCAGTGAATCTGTAAGACTGGTTGTCCAGCCAGAACTGGAGACTTATTGCTGGAGTTGCTGAGGTTTGGCTCTGGAGATTTGTGTGATAGTTGCACAGGGGCAGATAGAACATCACTGGTTTTTGACAGCTGGCATTAGGTATGGGGTAATGTCATGACATTAGGCTGGAGCACAAGCACAAGGTTCACTTAGCCTCCCAGGATAGAGATTGAGGAGAGAGGGTGCCAGCCTGTAGACAGAAGCTAGAGTTGAGATGAGGGCTGTGTTGTGACTGTTTGAGTTTTGCAGATGGTTAGTCGCAGGCTCTGCTGCCTGCAGCTGCTACAGCTACTTCCCAGTGGTCACACAGCCAAGTTGAAATGCCTTGATGAGTTTTGAGTGGTAGCTTAGCAGGGGCTTAGTGACCAAATTATAGATTTGAGCTCTTGTCACTAACAATGTACAAACATCATTCAACAGGACAAGAGGAAACTGCCTCAAGTTGCACCAGGGGAGGCTTAGGTTGGGCATCAGAAAAAACGTCTTCCCCACAAGGGTTGTCAAGGCCTGGCCCAGGCTGCCCAGGGCAGTGGTGGAGTCCCCAGCCCTGGAGGGATTTTAAAGACATGTAGATAAGGTGCTGAAGGCCATGGTTTAGTGGTGGGATTCGCAGAGCTAGGTCAGTGGTTGGACTCAATGATCTTAAAGGTCTTTTCTAACTGAAATGTTTCTGTGATCTTTGAGCTGAAATCTGAAAACCCAGCAAAAATTGACTTGTGCCTGATGTTTTCTGTGGCCAGTTGTGAAGAGCACTGTGCCCTCTCACAGACAGAGCTGCTGCATTGGATGGTCACAGATGTGGTGGGGCCTCAGATGAGAATAACAGCTACAGACGTGCCTCACTTTTGAACTACCCAGTTGCCAGAACTGAACACATCTGCAGCCTGCATGCAACCTCACATCAGCTGCTGTGGGGCAGACATCCATGGGGCAGGGAGAGGGAGGGATCACCCTTGTATTTTTGGGCTGGCCTCCATCCTTGTTTATGGTTTGCTGCCAGTCTTTTCCTCATTTCCCCCATCTCTTTGATACCAAAGCACATTTAATTTAACTTCTATGAAACTCTCCCCTCTGAGCTCTGTTAATAAAATGTCACTCATCCAGACACCGACACCTCCCTGGGGAAAGCTGCTCTGCACAGTGCTCCTTAAGTGCTTGTTAAGTTGCATGGGCCAAAAGTGATCTGTGGGCTTTGTCCCTTCCTCATCCAGCCTGGAGCTGCTGGGGTGTCACATAAACCAGCTCTGCTATGTATCAGTTTTTATTCCTGAGCACTGCGCTCTTCTGCCAGTGCTGGAATAGTCCGTGCTTGGAAACCTGGCTCTTTCTGCTGTTCCCAAAGTTGGGGTTTAGGGCCTTTGATATATCATTTAATTTCCCTTTCTGTAAGAAGGATGGTGCTTTTCGTGAGTTTAACGCTGCTGCTGGGGATTTTTACAACCTTGTTAGGGAGTTTTATTTCTAAAGACATTCCCTAAGCTTTGTCAGCCATTAGAGTTTGTGATTTACTTCTGAGCCACCTCACAGCTGTTGCTAAAAAGAACAAATGCAAGAGATTGAGCTTGATTGCAGGAGCTGGTGAGGGCTGAGTAGAGTTAAGAGTATCTCAAAATTTCCATTATGATGCTTTATGCATTACTTGGACTCACATGGAGTGTTCAGGCTGTTGTTTTCCATGAAATGTGTAGGATTGAGTGTGGGGTTTCCATTCTTTTCCTTACATTTCAGTGAAAACCTTCACAGTTGTTTCTGATGGCAGGCTTAGGAAGAAATATTTCGTCTTTATGATTTGTTTATATAGATACTGTTGTTATACTGAGAACATCTAGCAGTATTCATCCCAAAGGATTAAAAACATCAAGCTGTGAAGGTTACTTTTTTAAAAAAATAATACTCTGTTATTTTCTTTGTAATAGAAAGCCAACAACTGGAAATGGCCTTATTTGCCTTAGATTTTCAAATCTTCAGAATGTACTTGGATGACCTTTTGGGCTCTTTCCTGCAGCTGCAGGGGCTAGGAATATGTTTTACACGAAAACTCAGGTCGTTGGAGAATTGTCTCACCTGAAAATAAAAGATAGAAGAAAAGACATGACAAATCCTCCAATTAGCTGTGCTTCCCTCTCTCTGCTGTGCTTTAGACTGGGAGAAAATTGGGAGGGGAATTGACCTCACACCATAAGCTTGTGTTTTCTGTCACTCTGATAATGCACCTCAGGGCAGCCAACCTCTAAGCCTGAAACTCACAAAATTCCTGCTAAACAAACTCCTCTGAGCAGAGTTTCGTTATAGAATCATAGAATTGTCAGGGTTGGAAGGGACCTGAAAGATCATCCAGTTCCAACCCCCCTGCCAATGGCAAGGTCACTCCCTCTAGAACAGGTTGCTCAGAGCCCCATCCAGCCTGGTCTTAAAAACTTCCAAGGATGGGGCCTCCACAACCTCTCTGGGCAACCTGTTCCAGTGCCTCACCACCCTCCTGGTGAAGAAATTATTCCTAATGTCCAACCTGAATCGACCTCTCTCTAGTTTTAATCCATTCCCATTCATCCTCAGCCTACAAAAGGGGCATGCAGGAATCCAGTATGCCCACCTCCATCGTATCTGGGAAAAACACAGGGGGCAAAGAGCACATCATCTCCTCCTTGGTGTCCCCTGATGGGAAAAAGAGCTGGCTACCTGCGAATCCATCCTCCATGAGACACCTACCCTGCAAATCTCAGGGCTTTAATCATGGTGATGACTTAAGGGTAGAAGTTCTAAAAGGCTTTTCCTCGCATCTTTTTGAAGGAAGGAACAATGTAAAAATAGAGCTGAAGAGGATGTCTCCAGAGTTAGAAAGGGCCAAGCTGAAGATTCCCCATTCAGCCTTCTTATGTATGCCAGCTATCACCTGTGATTTAAGTTGCTAAGCTTTTTTCACAGAACTCCTTGTGAACTTCACAGTAAAATGACAAACACAGGAAGCTGTACAATTAAAAGTAGATTTCCACCATGTTTGCTCAGAAGCAAACTCTCAACACACTGTTCCCTTCAAGCTCATTGTTGGTCATACTGTTTGTTAGTCAGCCAGGAGTATACGTTGGGGCCTGCGTAGCTGCCACAGAGGGGCAGCGTGTGCCAATTTCCCTTTCTTTTACAGAAATTGAAGGCTGTCACAATAACAATGGAGGCTGCAGCCATACTTGTGTTGAAGTGGAAGACACTTACCAATGTGAATGTCCAAGGGGACTTGTTCTCTCTGAAGACAACCACACTTGCCAAGGTAGGTCAACAAAATCTTCCTGACAGTATTTGTCCCCTGGATGCCAGAAGTATGTCTGAAGGAACTTTTCTTCTTGTTTTTGTCGTGTTCTCTTAGCCTGTCCTTTCCAGTTTGGTTAACGGAGCTTTGTCATTAAGGACAGACAAAACTGAGAGCCTGGAGACATTGCTCTTTTTACCAGGCAGGAGAACAGACACAGGACCCAGCTGGGTGCATCTTGCTTCACAGGCATTTTTGGCAGTGTTCACTTAACAGTTAAGATTGCTTAACATCTCCCGTTACATTGCTGTCCTTCAGCTGTGCATGCCTTTGACGAATTTATACTTTTAGAACTGAATTTTCCATGCTTCAAACTGGGCTTTTCAATTTTTCAGCTGAAGCAGTTCATTCCCTTCCAAGAATGAGGTTAAAGAGAGAGGCCTTTTTTTTTTGCTCAACTCTCTCTGTTGCCATTCCAGTCAAAATGCCTATGTCTTGAAGCAGAGCAGTGGTTCTGCTACTAGGTATTTCTGCTGTCCCTTGGAAAAGCATCCAAGATTGCATCTGAAAATGGACTGTGGCTTCTGCTGCATAGACGCAAGGGCAGCATTATCCTTGGAAGACCTTCCATCTGAACTCGACTGTACACAGGGAACCTTTCTTGCCAACTCGCTTCACCTATAGCATGCATATAGAATAAACATGGTCCCTGATTTGAGTTGCAAGAGCTGCATGAGAAGGTCTCCCCTGAGCCTCCTTTTCTCCAGGCTCAACACCCCCAGGTCCCTCAGCCAGTTCTCTCAAAACTTCTCTTTAGACCTTTCCCCAGCTTCGTTGCCCTTCCCTGGACATGGTCCAGCCCCTCAATGTCCTTATTGGAGTGAGGGGCCCAAAATAGAACCCAGGATTCAAGGTGCAGCATCCCCAGTGCCACGTCCACAGGGGCAATCCCTGCCCTACTTCTGCTGGCCATGTTTGTGCTGATCCAAGCCAGGATGCTGGTGGCCTTCTTGGCCGCCTGGGCACGCACTGGCTCATCTTCAGCCAGCTGTTGACCAACCCCCGCAGGTCCTTTTCTGTTGGGAAGTTCCCAGCTACTCCTCCCCCAGCCTGGAGTGTTACAGGGGGTTGTTGTGACTAAAGTGCAGGACTTGGCTCTTGGCCTCGTTGAACCTCATCCCACTGGCCTCAACCTGTCCAAGTTCCTCTAGAACCCCCCTACCCTCCAGCAGATCAACACACTTGCCTAACTTGGTGTCACCTGCAAACTTACTGAGGGTGCAATGAAAAGGAGCCTGTCATGGGCTAGTTCTCATGGGCTTTAGATGATAATAATGAGCTGTTGTTACCTGATGTGCTCAGAATATCCTGTTATCTGATGTGTTATAAAGCGCCCAGACATGTGTTAGAGGAACAGATCCAGGCCTTATGATGACTGACACGGGATGTATTCCTTAGAGAGGAAGTTGGAATGGTTCTACATGATGACATTTCTGCTTTTGAAGCTTTTTAGAAATGCAGGGCTCTGTTCTCAGGGGTGGGCACTGCACACTTGGGATTCAGTAGTGCTTACTGCTCCAGCAGAGCCAGGTGAGGAGGAGGAGGAGGTGAGCTTTCCCAAGAGCCTTGATTCTTCTTACTGATTAAAGGTCTGATTGATGGATACAGTCCAAGAAAGAGCAATGTTCTTCAATCCTGGCTCCCTGAGGCAACCCCAGCAGGGTTAGAAGGCTGTGCATTTCCCAGCCAGTGTTTCTTCTTCTGAGGCTGCTAATGAGAGCAGCAGCACTGCCGGGTGTCGAGCTGGAGCTTGGGATATGGCATCTCATAAAGGAAAATTGCTTCTTCATCTGCATTTTATGAACTTGTGTCCCCATGCAACGGTCTGCAGTTTTGAGCAGGTACGACAGCATCTATCTGAAATTGTACCATGCAGGTTTTTTTATGACATCTAATAAGGTTTATAGAGGTACAACCAACAGTGCAGGGCAGGCACCACTGCCTGAAGCAATTGGATCTGCAGCCTATCATCCCACCTCTGCACTGTCTCTGCATTCAGAGCAAACATTAATAATCTTCCCCAGAAGCCACAGTGTTTGGTACAATTTCCCCACAGAGATATACTGACCAACAAAATACTCGGAATTTTGCAGACTGTCCTAGTAGCCCACCTGTTTCTGAAGTGTGGTGGTGAAATGCTTTTCCCCCTCTCCCCAGTGCCCAAGCCTGTTATGCAGTTTGGGGGTTGGTTGGTTGTGTTTTGTGCAGCGGTTCAGGGCTTCACAGCACCAGAGAGCCTGTTCTGCTGAGCACTCTGTGCAAAATGATAACCTCTGCTCCAGAAGGCCAAGGAAGGAGCTGTAGGCTGGTCAAGAAGCATGATGCCAACAATAGCAGGCAGCAAAATGATCATTGGTGGTCACCACAGAAACTTCCTACCAGCATCTGGGTAGAATAATAGAATCATTTTGATTGGAAGAGACCCTTAAGGTCATCAAGTCTAACCACTAGCCCAGCACTGCCAGGTCACCACTAAATCATGTCCCTCAGCACCACATCTACACAGCTCTGAAACCCCTCCAGGGATGGGGACTCCACCACTGACCTGGGCAGCCTGGGCCAGGCCTGGACAACCCTATCCAGGTCCCTCTGTAGAGCCTCCTGGCCCTCCAGCAGATCAACACTCCTGCCCAACTTGGTGTCATCTGCAAACTTACTGAGGGTGCACTAAATCCCCTCACCAAGATCATTGATAAAGATATTAACAGAACTGGCCCCAGTACTGAGCCCTGGGGAAATCAGGTACTTGCAGGTGCTGGCACAAACCAGAATTTAAATCAGTAATGAGGAGATTTTCCCAGTACTTACAGATGCTCTGTGATGTATGATGGTAAGGAACTTAAATACTTGATTGGCAAAGATTGGGTGAGGCTCTTGGGAGCCTCACAGGCTGGGGTGAACCCAGGACAAGGACGCAGGAGGTGGTGGATGGTGACAGGAGGAGAGTGCAGCTCTCTGAATGGATGCAAGACGTGGTAAATATAAGAGGATTCCTTGGCACTCAGAAGAGCTCATTAGTGCTGGGTATCCCAATCCTTAGACTGGTAGAACTGAAACACTGGTCTCAGTATTGATTATTCTGCTGGGCACGAATGTCTAGGATGGATTGCATCACCGGTTACTCTGAGGTGGTTACTCTAAGGAGTTTCCCAGAGTGTTTTCCCAAATAGTGATGATTTGGCTTGAATCGAAATGGATCTGCTTGCAGGTTTTGTTCACTTGTTTCTGTTCCCCAGGTGGTGGAGTGCACCTGGACAACTCCTGCAGTGCCAGAGCAAAGGCTAATGGTTGTCTCCTCTTTCTTCCCCTTTGTACCAATCCAAGACACTTAGAAACAGAGATATCCTGAACCAAATTGGTCCTGAACTTTGAAGAACTGCAGCTGGCATCACACAGTCTTGCCCTGAATAACACCTTTATAAAAGCATTGAATTTTCTCATTCATCAGAGAGTCACTAGAACAGTGAAGCTTTACGTCCAAATTGAGCCCATCACTTTTCCAAAGGATGTGCCTCTCTGCATTGCACTGTTGTTCTCCAGGTCCCTTTTGCCTCCTTTGCCATTTGAGTTGCTCGGTTATTCCTGTTTGGCTTTGACTGTGGATGGAGAAAAAGTTAAGGCAATTCTCAGTGCTTTAATTTTCTGTTCTAACCTCAGCGATGTTGTTATGAGATCGTATCTCTCTGGGAGTGCTGCTTCCATTTTAGCATATCACCTTGAAAAGATCAACTTTTAATAAAAAAACCCCAAAATATTCCCCTCAGGTACATAGTAGCTGTTACAAATAGCTGAGACAGGAGAATTTTCTTTAGCAGGGGGTAAAACCCATTTTTTAGCAGTGTGCCTTGTAGCCAAGATCCAAAATCCTGGATTACAGAATAATAAAAATTAAGGGAAGGCAGATTTTACAAACATCAAGGATTGGGACTGTAATTTTAGGGAAAAGGCTTAGGAAACTAGTGTATTTGCAGAAAGTTTTGTCATGTGATTTTAAAAGATGCTAAATGGAAATTCTGCAGGGGGTTTGTTTTTCTGGCTGAGCAGAGACTAGAATGTATGCACCAGTGTGCTTCTCCTGTATCTAACTGAATAAATAAGTATACACCCAAGGTGTATATATAGCAATTATTTTTTCATTGAAGATCATTCCCTTTTCTTTCCTTTTTCATTTTGTCCAATCTCTACGTTATCTCCAACTTCTTATATAATGGAATTTTAATTTCAACTCAAAATAGCTCGCACAGAGCTCTGTATTAAAATTCAAAAGGTTGAAAGGGGATGGGATGAGTGAGCTAATTGGGTTTGTCAGAGCAGGGTTTATTGCTTATAAAAATACTATTACAGCATTTCAAGGTGCTTCCATTTTAGCTCAGTATCTCTATGGGATCACTCTGCCTGGTTTTGACACGTTCTGGGTTTGATGTAAAATCTGATTAAGGGTCTTAAAAAAATGGCCTTGCCTGGGGGTGTTTTGAATTTGTTATCCATATCTGGAAAAGGCTTTTCCCAGGACACAGCAGAGCAGGAGACATCAGTTGAACCTGTGCTGGGTATTAAGTAGAGCTGGAAATACTGCCTAGCTCGTAGCAATCATCTTCAATGACCTGTGGCATCGCTGTGCTAGACGAGTTTGGAGCAGAGGTAGCTTAGGAGGTTTGCTGTGTAGGTAGGAATGGAAGTTAGGTAATTGGATTGCTATGGTAAGATAGTCATCAGAAATACAGCAGAGGATCCCCCTGGGTTTTTTTTTCCCCAGTAATAATGGGTGTGGTCCTTCCCCAGCTCCCTGGTAGATTTGTAGTGCAGGGTGTTATTCTGGGGACATTTCTTGCAGTTCCAGTGCTGTGCAAGTCCAGCTTGATTGAGGTGAGCATCCCAAAGGACCTTGTTGGAGGCCTGGACCTTTCCCTCATCAACACTTCGTGCAAAGGAGTATCCAATGGCACTCACGTCAACATCCATTTCTCCTTGAAGTCCTGCGGCACTGTTGTGGACGTATGTAAACCCATTGCTGTCCTGTCTCTTGGGATCTTTTGGGTTTGGGGACTTGGCTATGCCTTACTTGGGGAATAAAGTTGATTGAGCTGTACCACCAGAGCAGTTCCCCGTGTTGCTGTGCAGTTGGCCTCAGACTAGACCTGGGGTGGCATCCCAAAGTAGGAGAGCTTGTTCAATCAGACCATCACTTTTCCAGTAGTGTGCATCTGTCAGCATGGGTTCTGCTTTCTATTCACCCAGCACTTCACACAGGCAGTTTCACCATCACTCCATTGCAGGAAGCATAAGTGGTGTCTATCTTCACCCTCCTGTTGAGACAGAATCTAGTCCCTTGATAATGTTTCAGAGGTTATGCTGGCAACTGGTCAGGAAGCAGAGCACTCATCTTAGCAGATGGGTAGCAACTGGGAAGCAAATTCCTGTGCTTCATGCAGACGTGCAGTGTTGAAGTTGGCAGCAAACTGACAGAAGCCCTCAGGTCGTAGGTAAGGACGAACATCATTCTGGTTGCAGCATATAAATTCACAAGCTGTACTGTCAGCAGCTAGTTTATATCTGAGCTGCTAGTCTGAACTCAGAGAGGTCTTTCTTAATGATCTCCCCTTTCCCTTCAAATCCTTTCTTTGCTGCAGGTAATAAATGACAAAATCATTGCCACCAATCTAGTGACCGGCTTGCCAAAGCAGACTCCAGGAAGCAATGGGGACATCATTGTCCGCACCACCAAGCTGCTGATCCCGGTGACCTGTGAGTTCCCACGCCGGTACACCATCTCTGAAGGTTATGTGCCCAACCTCAAGAACTCTCCCTTGGAAATCATGAGCCGCAACCAGGGCATCTTTCCCTTCACTCTTGAGATCTTCAAAGACAAAGACTTTGATGAACCCTACAGGGGTGCTCTTCCCACCCTCAAACTTCGGGACTCTCTGTACTTTGGGATTGAACCCTTGGTCCATGTCAATGGACTAGAGACATTGGTAGAGAGCTGCTTTGCTACTCCCACCTCAAAAATCGACGAGATCCTGAAGTACTACTTGATTCAAGATGGGTGAGTTCACTGTTCCCTCTCTTGCTGGCTATTAGATGGGAACTGGCCGTGGGGCTAAGCTGCATTGCCTGTGTGATGCAGGGAATGCTATCACTCCTCCACCTCCTCCTGTCTGCTGTCTTCCTGGTCATTATCAACAGCCAGGCCTTTCAGCCATCAAGCTGAAACTGCCTGTCCCATCAAAAGTGACTGGGAGAAACATCAGGAGGCAGTGAAAGAGGTTACTTCAAGTGCAGCCTTTCCAGGACAGATTTCCCTGTAACTAACCTTGTGGATAATTGAATTGGTTCCTGTAGAAAAGATATGCTTCCCAATATCCTCTCTCTGCCAGCCTGCGGAGTGCCAAACCAATCGGCAGAACCTGCTGATGGCTGCATGCCACTGCCTCACAGCCACCACAGCAACTGGAGCAAGTTTCATTTTCCCATAATGGCCTTATTATAGCATGAGCCAGAAGACTCCATGGCAGGTCCTTGTTTGGAGCTTGAGGAGCTCCCCGTGTTTTGCTCTCTCAGATGTCTGTCAGTGCCATGAGCTTAGGGTCCCTCAGTTTGGTGGTGATTTTCTGAGGTATTTGGGATTAGTGATCTTTTCATGATAGTATAAAAAAAAAAAAAACCAAAACAGGGTGGATCTACTGTTTTCTAGATACAAATGAGTTTTAATTAAGAGGTCTGAAGAGTATTGCTGTGGGGTCTGCTGTGGCTTTGAAGATGAACCCTGTTAGCAGACACTCGTTCGGGTGCTAAGCATGAGAGTGCCACAGTACGATGTTGCTGTGGAGTGTTTTATCCCTGGCAGCTTAACCAGACCATGCTGTGGAAATGTCACAGTTGAGAACCAGTCTGCCATTCTCTGGGGAGGAAAATCCAGCCAAAGTGACCTCTAAAACATACCCAAGTGTCATAGCCCAACAGTCAAAGGACTCATACGAGTCCCATATTCTGTCTGACAAACCATCTGATGAGGACAACAGTTATTTCTTCAGTCACCATGCTCCATCATCCACCATTACAGCTGGTCTTGGCACGTCCTGTGTGACTGCCTTGTATCTAAAAGGTCCTGCAGAGTTCCACGTGCAAAAATAGTGTTTTCATTTCCTTCTGACAAAGGTTGCAGCATTAGGTTGTTGTCCCTCCACCCTCAGCTGTAGTTCTTTTGTGCGTGACATTTATGGGGTTTATGAGAAGACTTGTGATGCAAAGATTGACTTATCTAATCCCTGTCTTGGCTGTTCCTGTGGAGCCTTCAAAGAGTTAAGACTCCAAACAGTCATTCATTTCCCCCCTATGAGTGAAAACGATGGAATTCAAAGCTGTGGCCAAGACCTGAGCAGAAAAGAGAAGGGAGAATGCAGGAAAAGTCTTGAATCTCTCGAATTCACCACGACACTAGTAGGACCCAACTAGGTGGGCTAGTGGGGTCCTGCACCTAGGGAGAAATAACCCCCTGCTGCACCAGTACAGGTGAGGGGTTGATGTGCTGGAAGACAGCTCTGTGGAGAAGGATCTGGGAGTCCTGACGGCCAATAGGGTCATTATGAGCCAGAAAAATGCCCTTATGGCCAAGAAGACAAATGGTCTCCTGGGGTGCATTTAGAAGAGTGTGGCCAGCAGATCGAGGGAGGTTCTCCTCCCCCTCTGCTCTGCCCTAGTGAGGCCACATCTGGAGTATTGTGTCCAGTTCTTGGCTCCCCAGTTCAAGGGAGACAGGGAACTACTGGAGAGGGTCCAGCAGAGACTGCAAAGATGCTGATGGGACTGGAGTATCTGTGCTGAGGGAAGGCTAAGAGCCCCGGGTCTGTTTAGTCTGCAGAAGAGAAGATTTAGAGGGGATCTGATCAATGCTGATCAATATCTAAAGGGCGGGGTCAAGAGGATGGGGCCAGACTCTTTTCATTGGTGCCCAGTGACAGGACAAGGGGCAACAGACATGAATGGGAACGCAGGAGGTTCCATCTGAACAGGAGGAGAAAGGTATTTCCCATGAGGGTGTCAGAGCCTGGCCCAGGCTGCCCAGAGAGGTTGTGGAGTCTCCTCCTCTGGAGAGATTCCAAACCCACCTGGACAATGCGATCCTGGGCACCCTGCTGTGAGTGACCCTGCTAGGGCAGGGGGGTTGGACCAGGTGATCTCCAGAGATCCCTTCCAACTCCCACCGTTCTGTGATTTAGGTTGCCATCAGCCCCTTTGGCACTGTTATCCTGCAGAGGGCATTCAAACTTCACTGAAGAGAAAAATGGGCTGGAGCCTGATCAAGCCTGTTCCACTCTCTGGCCATCACCGCAGGTCCCAGTGTCCCCAGACATGCCAGCCCCCATGCCCGGTGCTGTGTCTAATGTGAGCTGCTTGCTTAGACCAAAGCTAACTGGGGTTCTTGGTCTCTCTGTGTGCTTACAGCAATTACCAAGCAAAATCAGCTGAATATGCTGCTGATTTGTCCCTGCTCTGAACAGTTCTGTAATAACCCAGTTCCCTTCCAGCAACCCAGCCCCAAAAGCCCAAAGCAATAAAGATGGGTTTTTTTTAAATCAGTTTGATGATGTAGAATCAGACCTGCAGGAGTTAATAGCAGATTCTGGAGGGAAACACTGTTTAAATTTGAGAGGATATACCTTAGACCAAGGGATAGGAAAATTCCCTTTCCTGCTTCCTTCCCTGTTCCAGCTCCAGTTGGCAAGAGGTGGGAGCCACCTTCTGTGGGACCCGTCAACCCTGTGCTGATGTGGCCACACTGGAGAAGAGGATTTTCCCAGATCCTTCCCTGGTGTCTCTGTAATACCCTGTACTGCTGCTAGCCTGGCTGGACATCCCCAGAGCAGCTCTCCTGCTTCTGGCCTTGTCCTTCCTCTTTCTCAAAACCAAAAGAAAATAAAAGGCATTGACCGATGGCACAGGTGATAAACATTGCAGCTCTCTGGGGCATCTGGAGTGAGGTCATGTCACTGAGGGCAACCTGTTGCAATCTGATATGGTCAGGAGCTGTGATTTATCTGAGTGTGATGTGGTTAAGGTAGTTCCATTGCAAGGCTTATCTTGTTACACCTTGGGCTGCCGCTCATTTGTAGGCTTGAGGTGGTTATTCTGTTCTCTAAGCTCTCCTTTCTACTTGGCAGTCCCCCAGTAAAGGTCAGAGCAGAGCTCCCATGGCACAGCTGTTCTCTTCTCCCCTCACCTAAGCACATTATGCACAGGGAAGTGTTATTTTCCCTGGATCCTGACCAGGGTCACCCATTTTCTTTCCGGACCTGTGCTCCTTGCCCCTTCTCACCTCTCCAAGGTGGGAAGCAGGCTTTGGGGGATTCCTAGGAGGATGGGATGTAGTATGGCCCCACACACAACACAAAAGGGCTTGACCCTGTGATTTAGAAGGCTTTTGAGCTCTTTTTGCCATGCCACAATACATTTGTTGGACCCCTCCATAAAACATCCTTAGGGGTGTAGTAGGGTCTCCATGTATCACTGGTTCCTCCTTATTGTTCTTCCAATTTCCCCTCTCCCTACCCCCAAACCAGTAGGTTTCCTGTCACCAGTGTGGAGAACCTTTGGAGAACATGGCTTTTAGGAGTCAGTTGGAGTGTGTCCAAGAATCATCACAGTTTATATGCTCCCAAATGAGGACGTGACTATGAGTCGACTTTATGGCCCCAAAGCTTGGCCAGTCACTCATGGAAAGTTTTTAACTGTCATTCTTTACAATCAAATGCTTTCAGGAATGCTACTTTTAAATGCAGTTTTATAGTACATGGCTTAGTGTTCAGCCCCAAGGGGGAGGAACTGCCCTCAGTTTTTCTAGCTGCACAATGTTAATTTATTAGCTCCCCTCGGATGGCTTTTGATGTTTGCCTCCTAGGCTAGACAAGTGCTGCTGACAGGGACACCCCTTCAGACTGTGACCTCCACTGGCTGACACAAGTGGCAGCCATACACAGTGGTGGTGAAAATAATGTGAGGATCAGACCAGTGCTGAGTGAACTTCCACTGCTCTACTCTACGGGGCCAAAGGGGGATTCTGGGGGGATTGCAGGAGGCTGCCACCCATGGAACCAAGTAGGGATTTCCAAATACACATTCTAGTGAAAGCAGAGCTACATGTAGATGGGACGGTTGCTGTGGTTTGAAAATTGTACCTGTCAAATGTCAGCGTTTCTGACAATGCCTTGCATATTTTTGGCAGAAAGATGGAAGTTACAGGTTGCTGCTGGAGTAGGATGTATCAGGACTTAGCAGAGGATCTTCTCAATACTTGTAAATATCTAAAGGGCAGGGGTCAAGAGGAGGGGCCAGACTCTCTTCAGTGGTGCCCAGCAACAGGACAATGGGCAATGAGCACAAGCCGAACCCAGAGGTTTCATCTGAACAGGAGGAAAAAATTCTTTGTTGTGAGGGTGTCAGAGCCTGGCCCAGGCTGCCCAGAGAGGTTGTGGAGTCTCCTTCTCTGGAGAGATTCCAAAGCCACCTGGACACTGTGATCCTGGGCACCCTGCTCTGGGTGACCCTGCTGGAGCAGGGGGTTTGGACGAGATGTTCTCCAGTGGTCCCTTCCAACCATTGCATAATTCTGTGACTTTCAGCTGTCACCATGACCTCTTGTCTCTTTCACCACTACATTTCTTTTTTTTCTAATATCTTGCAAAGCCCTAGTTTCTAGAATTAACTTGCTAGAAAGGACAAGCTTCCTTGGAATGTGATGTAACAGCAGCATCTGGGCCTCTCAAAATGCTGATGGCTTTGCAATAAGCAGCAATTATCAAGTCACCATCACTTTTGGTTGTGCTGTTTCTCTGTCAAACTCAAAATGGGTGGTAATAGTTTATAAACAGACTGCAGTTGGATTGTAACTTTTTCTAAAAGTAGCTTATTGCCTTAGTTCTGTGACCTCTCACTAGTGCTAGTGATGGAAAAAATGAAACTATGAACTTTAGGGGAGTGAACTTGAGCTGACCGACCAAGTCCAGTGGGAATCAAAATGCAAATGATGTAAAGCAAAGTGAATCTGGATTTCTGTGGTTTTCATCATCTGTGATATCTTAGTAACGTGGGTACAGACTTCTTCATTTTAAGCATGATTTATGTGCATACATATATGTATACAGAAAGTACATCAGACGTTCTATACTGTATTCCAGTTCTGCTGATCGCTGCACGGGAAGGTGAAATGAGGACAAACTTGCCTGCAGCTCTCTGGCAGTCCCTCTGCCGAGGGGACTGGACCATGTCCTGCCAGTTCTCTGCTGCTGAGCTGTTCTTTGTCTGGAGATGCTATTATCATTGCTGTTGTTTTTCCCCATCATTCCTGAATTTTCTCCTCTCCAAAGAGGAAGTAATGTGGATGGCAGCTTAGCTTGAGAGAGCCAAGCCCTCCTTTCCTTTCTCCAGTTAAATAGGCTGGGATGTTTTTTCTCTTTCTTTTTCCATTTCTGGGAAATCCATTAAAATTTATCCCTCTGCTTTCTCCAGCTGCGTTTCTGACGATTCTGTGAAGCAGTACACATCAAAGGACCATCTTGCCAAGCATTTCCAAGTTCCCGTGTTCAAGTTCGTGGGCAAAGACAACAAGGTAAGCTCAAAATGCACCTCTTGGATGTTGCATCAGCCCCGACCTGACCAAGGAGTCCCAACACAGAGTTGGCCATATCAGAGTATGAAGGGGAGGAATGGCTGGCCCAAGGCAGATGTTGCCGTGCCTATTCCAGCAGTTGTGTCATTCAGGAGCCTGACAAAGGTACTTTAGGAGAGAGTGATAAAAACAACTAAAATTAAATAAAATATGAAGGATAGTTATGGAACATCAGCACCATAGCAGGCTAGAATCATTGTTTGCAGGGTAGTCTGAGTGGACCCTTGAATGCTGGTTGAGGAAAGTGTTCCCACTCACCAAACAGAAACCCGGGGAACTGGGCACATTGTGCAGTGTTCTGTCTTTAAAACAAAACAGTCTATAGTTTTGAATCTCTTCAATCCGCTATATCTTCAGCCTCTCATGGGTACAGATGCCAGATTTCCAGGTACAAGGCCACCATACTGTTGAGTTCAGTGTGAAACAGGACTATCCAGGCTGGTGGCACTCTGTGGTGGAAGCTTTGCAGTGGGAGGACAGTTGAAGGATAATTGCCATTTTCCTAATGCAAATAGCTTGTCTTTGCTAGAAGAAATCAGGGCTTTCAGGCACTGTTGTTATGCTCAGCCAATGCCATTTGCTCCAAAAGGCATAAAGCTGCCACTCCAGCTCTCGGAGAGCCTCAGTAGGGTTAAAACAGATGAGATCTTTCAGAATTCAGACATTTCATTTGGCCGTCTGATTGCCACTGCTGCCTCCAACTTGCATCCTTCCAGCCTGTGCAATGGATTTTACTTCAAACCTCACCATTGACCAAAGGTTCATGAATATTTGCTTCCTTAGTTGCTCATGGATCTTGCTTACTCTCCCTGTCATTTAGTGGGCAGGGAGCAGCAATCCTGTCGCTGCCTGCCTTTACTGTGCAGAAAGAAAACGCAGCTGTCTTGTTGCTCTTTGGGCTGTCTTCCTTCCCTCAACTACCAGTTTTAGCCCCTCATCAACCTGCCTTTTCCTCCTTTGCCCCTTGGTCTCTTAGCTTTATGTCTTCTCAGCTCATGTCAAATTCTCTTGCATGTTTCTGTCAGCCCAATCTCCTTGTGAGGCTTCCTGTGTTCTTGGCCTTCTTTCTACCATGCAGCTTTTAGCAGTCCAGGTGAGCCCTTCCAAGCTTATTCCTGGCATTTCCACCCCTTCCTCTGGAGGATCATTTCATGCCTTCATATTCCCAGTCTAGCCCTTGGCTAACAGACAGATGCCATGCTCTGAGATCATGCCAGCCAGGCATGCTGGAAAATGTAAGAAAATAGATGGAGCAGCCAGTTTGGCCATGGATGATGATGGTGGCTGAGGACCTTGTTGATGTTGATGGCTGTGCCGTGGGAACGGTGCTGGAGCTCTGCCAGTCCTACTGCCAGACCCACACACTGACGTGTCCTGCTGTCTCGCCACCCTCCAGGAGGTGTTCTTGCATTGCCGCATCCTTGTGTGTGGTGCGCTGGACGAGAGCTCTCGCTGCGCCCAGGGCTGCCGGAGACGGGTGCGCAGGTCAGCTGCGATGGAGGAGAAGGAGGAGGAGGAGGAATCTGGCCATGTGACAAACCACATCCTGACAGGCGGCCCTATCAGAATCGACTTTGACGACTAACACACACCCACTGGAACAGCATCTCCACCTGAGACCAAGCTTCCTTATCAATGCTTTCTGTCAGGGTTGTTTGAGAAACAAGAGGGATCTGGTAAAGCCCCACTTGAACCTCAGGACTTGTCTCCTTAACCGCATGATGATTATTTGTGCAGGGTGTTTGGCGCACGAGGCAGCCCTCTGAGCACAGCCCAGACTGCACAACAGTTTGGTTTGACCTGCGTTTCTTCCTGACAACCCTTTGGTTGAAGGGCCCTTGTCACTTTGCAGGCCTGAAGCGTTTCCTGACTTTGTCTTTACCTACGTCCACCTGCAGACTCCACAGGACTGTTCATCCTTGACTAAATAAGCGTTATTCCAGCTCTTATCACCCAACACAGAGTATCGTAGCTGAACGTGTTTGCTGAGCGGTTCTGTGAATGATGCTGAAGCTGTCAGATGTGCTGAGATTTTGGATAACCATTAATAAAAACACATACAAAAATATACAGCTTGTAATGTGTAAATTCCTTGGAGCTATAAAGCCATTGTCATTACAGGCAGTTAAAGCTCAGATCTGTCACAGGCACATTGAAATGTTATTTTTAAATACTAAAAGGTATCTAACAGAACTCCATCTTTAGTGTCTTTTCATACTTGCATGTGGTTTAATAGTGTTTCCTCTTGTATTCAGTGTATTTTTATTTGTCTCTCCACACACACACAAAATGTGCTGCCTTTTGTAATTAGTGCTATAGCACCTTGACTGTAATAAAAGACAATTAAACATCTATAAACACCCCTTCTCCCAAGTGTGCCTCAACCAAGTCTCTGTTTGAAAGTTGGTCTAGAGAGGCTACGGCTTTGACAAAGGGATCAGAGGAACCTGAGCCTGGTGCCAGGAGGCACAGCAGCATTGTCTGAGTGACTGTGTGAATTCACAGTCTCCTGGTGGGTGAGAGCTAGCTTGGGACACAATCACTGGTGATGGTGGTGGCATCGTGCTTGTCACAAATTCCTTTGAGCCATCAGGCTTCTTGCATAGAACAGATGATTGGCTTGGGCTCCTCTGGGCTTCATTCCAGAGCAAGAGTGTTTAGCAGCAGGATTAGAAATGTGGGGTGAAAGGAAGAAGACAGAGTGAAGGACAAAGCAAAAGAGGCAGGACTGAAGGGTGAGAGACAAAGGATGCAACTCCACTGTTGGCTGTGGTACTGCAGTGCGTTTGTGAGAATCATAGAATCATCTAGGTTGGTAAAAACTTTTAAGATCATCAAGTCCAAACGTTAACCCATCACCGCCAGGTCACCACTGAACTGTGTCCCTCAGCACCACATCTCCATGGCTTTGAAAGCTCTTCACAGATGGGGATTCCACCACTGGTCTGGGCAGCCTGGGCCACCCCTTGACAACCCTTGCAGGGAAGACATTGTTCCTCAGGTCCAACCTAAACCTCCCCTGGTGCAACTTGAGGCCGTTTCCTCTTGTCCTGGTGCTTGTTCCTTGGGAGAAGAGACCAACCCCACCTGGCTCCAACCTCCTTACAGGGAATTGCTGAGGGTGAGAGGGTCTCCCCTGAATTCTCCAGGCTCAACAACCCCAGGTCCCTCAGCTGCTCCTCATAAGACTTGTGCTCAGGACCCTTCCTCAGCTTTGTTGCCCTTCTCTGGCCATGCTCCAGCCCCTCCATGTCCTTCTGGAGTGAAGGCCCCAAAACTGAACCCAGGATTCAAGGTGCTGCCTCACCAGTGCTGAGTCCAGGGAGCTGATCTCTGCCCTGGTCCTGCTGGCCACACTAGTTCTGATTCAATCCAGGATGCTGGTGGCCTTCTTGGCCACCTGGGCACATGCTGTCTCATCTTCAGCCAGCTGTCGACTCAACCCCCCCCTCCAGGTCCTTTTATGGTGGGCAACTTTCCAGATACTTTTATTTATTTATTTATTTGTTTATTTTTGCAGACATTTTCTGCACAAAGCTTCACAGTATGGAGCTCTGTCCTGTGCGTTGGAGGTGTGCTGGAAGTGCCTCTAGCCTGCAGTACCTGTTTTCTGACTTGATTTCCAGCAGCCAAATTGCTGCCAAAGCTGCTCTCAAATAGATGGGGAGTCCTTTTGAAGGCACCATGTAGAAGGGAGTCACAAATCACCTCAGCAGTATTGCATTTCACAGATTTATTTCTTCTGGTGAGTCAGATTCCAGTGAGGAATGGGCATTTGATGGGCTGGGAGTTTCATGATTTTTCTAAATGGCTTCATGGTTGCTTTTCCAATTTGGCAATATGTGTGTGTGTATGTTTTAGAATAAAGGAAAATATTTCTGTGATGATAAGTAGGTATAAGTGGAAAAATGCTTTTTGTGTGTTATCTAACCAGATGTGAAAGAGAAATAAATTAAAAAGCTTCCTCCTCACCTTGCTGTTCATCTCCTGGTTCTGCTGATTCACATCTGCAGTAGGACCACACGGGCAATTTCCCCCTGTCACTTCTTTGTTCAGGCAGCCCCTGCTAAATATACTTGTTTTGATAAAACAAGAGCTGGGGAATGAAATTAATTAGCTGGTGCCTTCTGGAGAGGCAACTGTTCCTGTGAAAGGAACATGGGGGAGGGAAAGATTTCTTTATTGGCTTATTTCAGTTATTTGTGCATGTTATTGCTTTTTCCTGACAAATTCATATGAAGCAGCCTTTCCACTCTGCAGCTTTTGAGTTAAATAATCCAGAAGAATGTGAGGAGGAAACACTCATGGGCTGTGTGGCTGTGTGAATGGAGCAGTCTGGGAAGGTGTTTGCCCTGCAAGCAGGATAGTAGATCTACTATCTACCGCTGCCCTGTGGCCATTCCTCCTCTGATGCGGAGGAGATAGATTCTGGGCACAAACAAAACCATTTCTGCTCTCCCCAGTTTACCTCTTGCTTCTACCTTTTGCCTTTGTTAGTATGGACATGAAATCAAAGGCCAAACTCATCTGAGAGCCAAGGGGGTTGTTTTTCTGTGTATTTTAATCAGCGATGCCAGAGAGTGTAAGCAAAACACGCTGCACAACCAGGCGCTGTGTGTGCAAGAAGGCAGGGCAGCAACAAGTGCTCCCAAAGGTCCAACCACAGTTCAAAATCTGAGCTGCATCGGTGCTGCCCAGCGTGTGCGGTTGGTGTTCTGGCCACATTCCCCCTTTGGGTGTAAAGTGAATAGGACAAGAGAATGCAGCTTCAAGTCGCACCAGGGGAGGTTTTGGTTGGACATTAGGAAAAATTTATTCCCCCAAAAGGTTGTCAAATTCTGGCCCAGGCTGCCCAGGGCAGTGGTGGA
The DNA here is from genome assembly GCA_024611175.1 of Megaceryle torquata. Lineage (NCBI taxonomy): Eukaryota > Metazoa > Chordata > Aves > Coraciiformes > Cerylidae > Megaceryle > Megaceryle torquata. The sequence goes on from JANIJG010021027.1 coordinate 84,843, forward strand.
GTCCCCAGCCCTGGAGGGGTTTCAAGCCATGGAGATGTGGTGCTGAGGGACACGGTTTAGTGGTGACCTGGCAGTGCTAGTGGTCGGACTTGATGATCTTAAAGGTCTCCTCCAGCCAAAACAAGTCTGTGATTCTATGAATGTCTGAACATTGGATGTTCAGGAGTAAATACCTATTACCTGCCACTGGGTAGCAGGAGCAGCACAGAAGAGAAGCAATCTTTAGTTGGGATGCAGAAGTTTTCCTGTAGTTCATGCACTGGCTTTCTCCTATGCTGGATTATCTGGTGGTTTTCTTGAGTCGCTGCCACCACTTGAAGGTTCAAAAGTTTCCTCATAGAGCTGCTTGTGTGGTTTTTCATATTACCTCATCTTAACTCACAGTGAAAAACGCACGCAGTTGGTAGCCACCCTGCATGCAGCAGTCTGTAGTGTCCCAGGATGAATGGTGGTCTGAAAGCCTGAAGAAATTATGATTTCTATTAGTGGTGTCTCCAACATATGTCTGGAGAGGGATTTTGTCCAGAACCCTTCAATTTCTCCAGTGTGTATCATCATCTGTTACCAGTTGCTTGGCCCAGCTTTAATCTGATACGACTTGAACTACAAGATGCTTGGGAGACATTTGCCAGCCGGTTGGCTATTGAAAGTAGATGAGATAGGGTGGTTTGTTTTTTTTTTTTAATTTTATCATTTAATCACATTTAATGGCAACAGGCACCATTTCACCAACAAAATGCAAAGTTTGGGAAAGTTCTGGAATAAGGAAAATTTCCTTTCCATCTCTAGGCAAAAATATGTTTCTTAGATAATGGAGATTGTCCAGCCTCATGCTCTGATAGGCACGTGATGTGTTGAGCCTTGGCAGTGCAGTGTTCACTCCCCAGTGGCGTTAGGAAAGGCTGTCATTGCATCTGAGCACTGTAAAGTGAAGTCCTCAGTAACAGGAAACATCCCAGTATGCCTCACGCAGATGCTTCCATTTTCCCGGTTTAATACCAGCAGGCTCTCGTTGTTCCAGTCTCTTTTGGGCCGGTTGAAGGTCTCATTGCTGTTGACTGCAAAGCAATGATGACTGGAAAGAACAGGAATATGGAGCTTAAATAATTTATAGCTCCGTGCCTACATTTAAACACAAATTAGAAGAAAAGTAACTGAGACAGACTCTCTCCATTCTGGTTGAATTCTCCCTTAACTTTTCTGTGGCAGATGGAAGAACATAACCATAAATATGTTTGCAGAAGATACTGAAGTGTTTATGCTGAAGTAGCAACTTCTTTTCCTCAAGAGACACAGATAAAAACTGTCTGCAAATTTTCTATGTAGATGAAATTCCATATACCACTTTAAATTCTGATTTTGTGTGCAATAAAATCTGATAGCAGATGGGAGTATTAAGTCTGTTTTAAAAGAATGCCATCACGGGATGTTGATCGCTCATGTCCCTGCCCCACAGAGGCTGTGGAGTCTCCTTCTCTGGAGAGATTCCAAACCCACCTGGCACAATGCGATCCTGGGCACCTTCAATGGATGACCCTGCTTGGAGCAGGGAGGTTGGAGGAGATGATCTCCAGAGGTCCCTTCCAACGCCTACCATGCTGGGATTCTGTGAAGCCCTGATACCCAACAGATAAACCTCTAGGATTGTAAAGAACTCATCCAAGGCGACTGTGGGCCTGTTTCCCTGTATGAAAGATGGACGTGGACACCCAGCCACTTAGTGTAAAAAGGGATCCTAGGGAAAATCTTTGTTAAATGCTACAGGAGGAAAGGAATTAAATAGATTTGGATGACACTGAAAAAGAAAAGCAGCTTCTTCTCCCAAGAGTGCCATGATTTCACATCTCAAATGCAATAGTCCAAACCCTTCTACCCAAACATGAATTGTGCCTGTATCACAAACACTTAAAAGAAGTCCTTCTCATGCTTACCGATCCCTGGATGTTTTAAATCGTTTTAGGATCCACACAGTATTTAAATAAGCAGGGTTGTCAGGGTGTGTGATGACAGGATGGAAAATGTCAGGGATGGGTGTGAGCAACATTACTAAAAGCAAATTACCCCTCTTCAGTCTGTCACCAGAGGTGGGAAAACGTAGATAGTGTATCCACGGACTGGGATTTTCAGGGGCCTTGCACGACAGATTAGAGAGTTAAGGGGCAGGGTGGGGGCGGGGGGACCCGATATGCATGTGTCTAAGGCAAACTAACAAGTCAAGCCCCTTGTTTATAACCAGCTCTGCATCCTGCCTGCCTCTCCTGAGCAGTCTGGAGAGAAAATGGGTGTCGGATCATTCAGGCTGATGGACTTGGAAAGGGGTAGTGCTTGTTGCACTGCACCTGCCGTGGGCAGCAGGCATCACTGCCCAGCATCCACAGGCTGTCTCCCCTTTTGCAGCCCTCTGCCCCAAAAGCTGTAGTCGATGTGTGTTGCTTGGCCCAGGTCCCCCCCATGCCGTGCTAGGCCAGAGAGCTGACAGAAATCACTGTGCAGTGTCGGGGAAGGGATGCTGGGCAGAGGGCTCGTGGCAGCCGGGCGTCTGCTCTTCCTCACAGTTCATCACGTTCTTCCTCGCTGCAAATGCAGGCGCTCCTTTGGCTGTTCATGAAGGGCCGGCAGCCCAGGGTCCAGACGGCGTTGAACACCGTGTCTGCGACGGATTCACAAGCTGAGGGGAATGTAAACAGCAGGCAGGTAAGTGACAGGCACCTTGGGGTGTCTGAGGGCTGGGGGAAAGCCCTCCCAGCCTGAACTCTGGGCTGAGTTGTGTGGTATTTGGAGCTGGAAGCGCAGGCTGTTGTCTTCTCCATGGGTTTCTCATTTTTATAAATCCAGAGGAGCTGAACTGGGGGATCTTTTCTCCCCAGGGTGGCACCAATCTGGCACCAGCTTCTCTGCCCCCTAACTGCCTTCTTTTCTTGCCCATCTTGGGCTTTTCTCATTGATGGATCACTGGGGGCACTGCAAATAGCCCTGCTTATCAAGCAGGTTTCCCAGAAGACCTCCACAGTGCTGTCTTTTGTGGCTCCCTCTCCCCTCAGTTTTGCCTAAAGCCACCATTAAACATCTTTTTCTGCTTTTGGGGAGTTATAAAGCCAGCTGTCAGCTGGCATGAAAAATCCTATTGTGGCTGCAGCAGTGGAGCTGTTGATACAGTCTGCCTGACTACTAGACCCTCCTCTTAGAATCATAGTATTGTGTTGGTTGGAAGAGACCTTTCAGGTCATTAAGTCCAGGCATTATCCCAGCACTGCCAGGTCACCACTGAACCATGGCCCTCAGCACCACAGCTACACAGCTTTGAAACCCCTCCAGGGATGGGGACTCCACCCCTGCCCTGGGCAGCCTGGGCCAGGCCTTGACAGCCCTTTGGGGAAGATATTTCTCCTAAGGTCCAACCTAAACCTCCCCTGGTGCAACTTGAAGCCATTTCCTCTGTCCTATCTTTCCAAAAAACAACCCCAAAACTTCTTGTCAATAAAAAGGTTAATATCAGGTCTTCTAGGGTTTACTGACTGGCACCAGCATTGATTGCCATATGTGTAATAGATTTGGGATAACCTTGCCTTTGGAACTGTCTCCTCCCATCTCAGCCTTTCCGAGCACTTCACTCTGCTTCTGCTGCTTTAAGAGCCTCCTCAGCTGGCAGGTGTTGGAGAGGCTGTAGTGAGTCAGGGGGGAAGCCAAGGCTCTGAGCAACTGGCGCTGCTGCAGCTGGGATGTCTGTCTCCACATGAAGGGAGCGCAGCTGCTCTTCCCCTGCCTGCTTTCTCGGAATGCCCAGTGGCTCAGTGGAAAGGAACACAGAACAGAATCACAGACTGGTTTGGGTTGGAAGGGACCTTTCAAGGGCATCTCATCCAACCCCTTGCAGGGAGCAGGGACAGCCGCAACCAGAGCAGGTTGCTCAGAGCCCCAGGCAACCTCCCCTGGAATGGTTCCAGGGATGGGGCATCAACCACCTCTCTGGGCAACCTGGGCCGGGGTCTCACCACCCTCAGTGTAAAATATGTCTTCCTTCTCTCCAGTCTAAATCTCCCCTCTTTTTAATTTAAAACCATCACCCCTTGTCCTGTCTCAACAGGCCCTGATAAAATCTCCCTCCCCATCTTTCTGTCAGGCCCCTTTCAGTACTGAAAGGCTGCAGGAAGGTCTCCCCAGAGCCTTCTCTTCTCCAGGCTGAACAAGCCCAACTCTCCCAGCCTGGCCTCCCAGCAGAGGGGTTCCAGCCCTCCCAGCATTGCTGGCGCTCCAATGGACCCATTCAAGAATCCCAGATAAGATCTGTGGTGGTGGTGGAGGAGGATGAGGACTGTGTGACGGGAGCTGCTTAGAGCAGCCCTGAGGACAGGGAAAGGCAGGTATAGACCATAAGGCAAGAGGAGGCAGAGCAAGTGGAGGAGAGGGTGGCTCAGAGGCATCAGCAGCTACCCATGCCTCCTGCAGCAACCAGGACAGAGTTGCTGGAGGAATCTAGTTCTGCTTGTCTATAGGCAGAGGTGGCTTGGCACAGCCAAGGAGCATGGGCTTTGCTCCATCTAACACACTAGGATCTACCTCTTTGCTTCACTGCTGCAGGCAGACAAGAAAAAAAAAAGAGGGATCTGAAACATTGTCAGGGGAAAAATCTGAAGAGGTTGCTTGTAGGGGACCTGTAGATAAGGGTGACCATGAAAGATTGGCTGTACTTGGACTGCAGCACTTATATCTCAGTCCACATCTTTGTTTTCTTTCTGTGGCCTGGACACTCTTTCCCAACATTTATCTGTGATGCTGTAGAAAGCCACCTGCACTCGTACCAGTGTCATGCAGACTTGCCTGTGTGTCCTAATCAGGCTGCACCTTTGGAAAACAAGTACATATTTAACTATACCTTAGAGTAGGGCATCGGCAGCAGGGATGAACCCAGGAGGGCTGTCTGCAATTGGCTGTGGAAAAAGCCAGCAGGACTTCCAGTTTTATCCAGCTTTGGGAATGGGCTATTCTCAAGGGCTCTACCAGGTTTTCAGACCAGATACCTGTCTTGCAGAAGATGGGGTTGCTCCAAAATGTCCTCAGAAGGAATTGGATGGGGGAGGCTTTCCTGCTCCAGCTGACCTCTGGTAGTGGCAGGGTAGATGTTTCCCCCTCCTCACACAGAGGTGCTTGACGTTGGCTCAGAGGATCAAGAAGCAGGTTTGGGCTATCACATGAGGAGTGGCTGAGGGACTGGGATTGTTGAACTTGGAGAAAAGGAGGTTCAGGGGAGACCTTCTCGCCCTTGACAGCTCCCTGAAAGGAGGCTGGAGCCAGGTGGGGTTGGGCTCTCCTCTCCAGGAACAAGAAACAGGACAAGAAGAAATGGCCTCAAGTTGCACCAGGGGAGGTTTAGATTGAACATGAAGAACAATTTCTTGCTTGAAAGGGTTGTCAAGGCCTGGCCCAGGCTGCCAAGGCCTGTGGTGGAATCCACATCCCTGGTGGGCTTTCAAAACCATGGAGGTGTGGTGCTGAGGGCCATGGTTTAGTGCTGGGTTAACAGTTGGTCTTGATGATCTTAAAGGTCTCTTCCAACAAGAATGATTCTATGATTCTAAATGTAACTTGTACTAAAAAGCTCTTCTCAAACTTGCAGACTGAGGCTCTTAAAATCAGGCAAAACCAGGGTGGCTCTTGTGCTGCTGACACATCCCTGTTAGAATGGGGGCTTCTGAGCAATCCAGATCTCCCCACAGTGGCTCAACCACCACCCATGGTGTGTTGTGTCCCTGGTGCCATTGTCATCTCTTATCTGTGAACCAGGTCCCAGAGAGCCCCTGTCCTTGGCTCTCCTCATTTGCTGGCCCTTGGCCATGTACAGGTTTCAGTGTGTGGCCTCCCGTGAAGGTGTTTGAACTCTCAGGGAGGGCATCCAAAGGTTGAAGGAATTGCTTCTAGTTTTTTTGGTTGTTGTGTTGTTTTGTTTTTGATTTCCACACGTGTTTTGTAATGTTTTCCAAATGTAAATGATTTTAGGTCTTCAGTCTTGGGACAGAAGTGTGTGGGGAGGAGGCCAATCTCAGTGCTCTCACTGATCTCTGACCCACCCATGACAAGCACAGGACAGATGTGCTGCTCCCTACTGCAGACTTTTGCTTCTTTTGGCAAGGAAAGGGCTCCCTGCCCACACCCTCCCCTCCCAGCCATCGCTTGTTCCCTCCAGAGGGGATTTGAGCTGGGAAGCCTACCTTCCACCTTGGAGACGAACCCGAGGCTACGCTTGAGGTCGGAGCAGATGGAGTGGAGACACCAGCGGAACTTGGCGTCACAGCGGTATTTGTTGGCCCCGCAGGTGTCGTAACAAATGTCCAACTGGTTACAGCACTTGGTCATGGCAGGAATGCCCAAATCTAGCTGGGGAAAGAGAGAAAAGTGTCTCTTGACTGTGCCCTGGCCTCAGACTCAGACAACTGAAGCTGGGTGAGGTGTTGCAGAACCCAGCTGACTACTTTTCCAGAAGCTCCTCCCAATAGCTGGGGCCGCAGGAGGGAACATGTGCTTCTCCCTCACCATCTAAAGAAAGTGGTGACAATAGTGCAGGTCCAATGGAAGGTAGACCACATTCCCTTCTCTCCTCTCTGTCTACCTCTGGTAGAGAGATGGGAAACAGCCTCTTTGTGACCATTTCCTAGTTCTCATTTGTCAGAGCTCATCAGAGAGCTTCCTGTCCTTGCCAGCCCCTTTTCTCTGTCCTCCTTTTCCCACAACCTTCACAAGACCTACTTCTTGCCCTAACAAATCTGCCATATTTATGCCTTGTGAGGTCAAGGACAGCTTGGTCAGGGGAGTTCTTCCTGGAGGTAAACAGCAAGCTTAGCTAGTAATCATGAGGGTGATGGGGCAGAAGGCTTGTCTCCTCAAGAGACTGGACTCTAGCTTGTTAGAAATTCATAGACTCATAGAATGGTTTGGGTTGGAAGGGAACTTAAAGATCATCTCATTCCAACACCCCTGCCATGGGCAGGGACACCTCCAACTAGACCAGGTTGCTCAAGGCCCTATCCAACCTGGCCTCGAACACATCCAGGGGTGGAGCATTGACAACTCCCCTGGGAAACCTGTGCCAGTGTCTCACTACCCTCAGAGTGAAGAACACCTTCCTATTTTTGACCTTCCTGATGTAATATTTAGGAGATGAATTGTTTCTTCATTATGCTCATAACTGTCTGCGGAGGGAGGAGGTACTGTGGGAATGCCCACGAGGTTTGCAGGGAAATGTGGTTTAAGGAACTAATCTAACATGAAAAATGGGCTCTAAAGATGAGGCTTTTCAGAGCAGGAATTTGACTAATTGCTGCAGACTTGATGGGCAGCAGTAATGCATGAGCTAAACAGTAATTCCTGCTCTCAAAGAGTCCTCCGAGAGTGTTTTTCCTGGTAATTCCAATATGATTTCATGTTCTGCCTTTAAAATAACAAGTGGGTGCAGTATTAAAGCCCACAGACGTATTTCAGTGTTTGGCAGGGGCAAAAAGCATGGGAGGGGATGAAGAGTGAGGTGTAGAGAACACATTCAGGTCTTGCTGTTTGTGCATTATGCCACTTTACTAAGATACCCAGTGCTGGATGCGTTCCCTGTCCTATTGCAAGGGATCATTCAGGGCCTTGACATAAAGATTTTCCTCCACATTGGTGCTCTGCTTGGACAGGTACCCCCTTTTCTTCTTCTAGTGATAACCTGCTCAGGAAACTTTCTCTTTTGGTACCTACAAAGACAACAGAAGCAACAGGCCAGTCCTTTGTCAATGTAACTCCTGTCTACGTGATTCCTGTTTCACTGCCACCAGTAGCTGAGGTTTTGATGCCTCCCTGACTGACAGTCAGTGAGGCAGTGCTCAGACTGACATCTCCACCTTGCTTGCCACCAGCAGGTAACCGTGTCTTCTGGCAGGTACCTCGAACCCCTAACACCACATCAGTGGTGTCTCCTCCCTTTTCCAAAGCTCTGGCTTCAGCTGCGAAGAGGAGCCATCGTGGGGCACTGCATAGCACTGCCTAAGCCTTTTCCCTCCCCAGTATTATTAGCTGGTTACTGGGATCCGAGAATGTCATCATTTGGGAACAGAGAGGGTGGCAGTACATACACTTTCGGGTACCTTGAGCCCCAGAAAATAGGAGCTACAGCCGTTGGGTTCTTGGGGTTTGTAGTGAGGTCGTGGCATTGGAGCCTTCCCTGAGGAAGAAAGGGAAAATGTTAGGAAAGCAAATTTTCCCCCAAAGCACCAAAAAACAAGGAATGACAGGCAGCTCCACACCAGCCTGCAACCCAAACACTTCATTCTCCTCCAGGAGATGCGAAGAGCAAAGGGTAGGTGCTAGGATTGGCTGAGACACCGGCCCTGCTCTCAGCTCAAGTCCTGTCAAGGTTTCTACACCTCCTCTGGCATGGCTACTGGAGCACTGTGTTGTGTGTGAACTGGATCTCCAGTGCCTCTCAAATGTTGAAGCTGGTATGAGCCTGGTCTCTAGGTCCAGAACTCTCCTCAGCTCCTACAAATGGGTGAGTCCCTCTTTGCAGCATGGGGTTTTGCAGCTGAGCAGCCTTCCATGCTGGAGCTAGTGTCTCAGACCTCCCTCATGTCTTAGGAGATTTTTCATGGGCTTCTTGAGGGCTTGGCACAGCTGACATCACCCAGCTGGGTTTTTAACTCCTCCAAGAAAGTACTAGCTAAACTACTAGCTTAGTGTCATGATTTAACCTCTGCTGGCAGCTAAACACCACGCAGGCACTCACGCACTGCTTTCCTCCCACCCCCCTCTACACCTCCTCCCGTGGGATGGGAAGGAGAATTGAAAGGAAGAAAAAAGGTGAGACCCCGGGGCTGAGATAAGGACAGGTTAATAAAACAACACAAAGAGAGAAGAAGACAACAGTGATGACAATAGTACTGATACAATGATAGGCAAAGGGAGTGACGGGAACTGGGAAGGCTCTACCTGTACCTGAGGCACAAACTTTCCCTGCTCCAACTGCACTGAAGCCACACGCTGAGACAAGTTGAAAACTTGTCCCTTGAAAAGGGCCAGCCCTCCCTTTATATAGGGGCATGACATCAGTATGTCATCGAATATCCCATTGGCTGGTTCGGTTGTTTATCCTGCCTGTGGCCCCTCCCAACTGCTTGGGCCAGCAGCTGCTGCTGATAATTAACCCAAACCAAACTCAATACACTTAGCAAGGGGATCTTTTTCCATCCTCAGCTCAGTTTTGGAGTTCTGGTGTGCTATGGACTTCCCGAAAATTGTGCTAGACCTTGCATTGTCTGATCTTGATCTGAGCAAAAGGTCTTCTTGGTGCTTTTTCTGCATGTGCTGATGCACTGCCACGTTTCTCAAGTAGATTCTGCTCCTTTATCTCTGCCCTCCCTTAGTATGCTTCTTAATGTGCAGAGAGGAGCAAGAATTTCCTCTGTGAGTAATTATTTACACAGTGTAGAAGCAGTCCAGCAGACAATTGGCTAACGGTAGATTCAGCAGCAATTTAATCTGGTTTATTTTACTTTGAAGGGCACAAGCTCTCCTGTCTGCCTGACAGCCTGTGCTGGGGCTCTGTGCTGCTGACAAGGGTGCTCTGGGTGTGAGGAGTGGGTGCCCAGTGCTGTCCGTGTGTCCAGGTGCTGGAGCATGGCCAGAGAAGGGCAGCAAAGATAGGGAAGGATCTAGAGAACAAGTGTTGTGAGGAGAGGTTGAGGGAACTGGGGCTGTTGAGCCTGGAGAAGAGGAGGCTCAGGGGAGACCTTCTTGCTCTCAACAACTTCCTGGAAGGAGGTTGGAGCCAGGTGGGCTCGGTCTCTTCTCCCAAGGAACAAGCGACAGGACAAGAGGAAACAGCCTCAAGTTGCACCAGGGGAGGTTTAGGTTGGACATGAGGAACGATTTCTTCCCCACAGCGGTTGTCAAGACCTGTCCCGGGCCAGTGGTGGAGTCCCCATCCCTGGAGGGGCTTAAAAGAGGCTTCCTATTTCTCTCATCCCAACCTCCATCTCCATCTAACCTAACACCTTCTGTTTGGGGAGGACAAGTCACCAGGCTGCTTCTATGTCTTGACCCCACTGCACAAGCAGCCTGTTTTGGGAGAGGATTCTCCCCTGGAGATGTTGTGGAGACCACCCCTCATGGAGTTGGGTTTCTCTGTACTGTCCCTTGATGTGTGTTCAGCATTTGTTCTGTTTCTGTTCCAGATGGGTTCATAAAAGGGACATCTCAAAAGTAGAGTAAGGTGTTAAAACAAGACATTTGAACCATTCTCTGGGAAACCTTTGTAAGCTGTGTGAAAGCTCCAACAAAAACCACGTGTGAGCTGAGCCTTCTCCAAGTCCATCACCTCTAAGTTTCTGCTTCCCTAAGCACCACTAGAAAATTTATGTAGACAGAAAACAGATCTGGTTTAGCCCTTCAGGCAGGGTTGGGTTCTTTCAAAATCTGTTTCCACTGTTTTGGTCTTGTCAGCACTGATAATCATTTAAGACACTTTCCCCTTTTTTTCTGTCAAGGTACCTAAAATACCAGTGATTAATTTAGCCATAACTCTGCTGTGTTCTTGAGAAGACCTCACAGCCAAATGCCTCAAGAGGTCTTACGTAGGAATGTTCCCAGCACTTTCTACACAGGAATGTTCCCAGCACCTTCTAAATGAAAAATTGCCAGCGCAGTTTCATCTAAACAACAGCTTTGCAGCAAACACACAACAATGTGAAGTCCTGTCCAGCTGTGAGATGCCAAGAGAAAATTTTCTCCAACCCTGCAAAACTGCACCATGGATTTAGCTGTCTGCAGGCCAGCTCTAGCTGACGTTACCTCCAGGTGACGACATTTGTGTGGGAAGGTATTTCTCAATGCAGCAGTCACTACTGTGTTTCTACCTTTTTGGCCCCTTTTGGCTAGATTGGATCCACTTCATGCTCCAGCTGTAATTTTCTACTGCAGAAAGTGTTGTTATTTTGAGCGAGTAGAGCCGAGTGAACAGTAGACAAAGAGCACAAATCAGTTGCTTGCAGCACACCATCATTATAGAATTATCTCTGCACCAACACAGAACTTAAGTCTGCTGATGTATGCAAAGGTTAACTTCTGAGTTCATGATGCATTGCACATTACACTATTTTGGTTGTTATGCTATAGAAAAAAAGGAATTCTATCTCTATATGGTCTGAATCTAAAGCCCAAGGCTCCCAAGAAATGTAATGAGAGGAGGGCTGCACCCAGGTCACAGTGCTTTTTTGGAAGGGGGTGAGAATTGAGACTCGGAATACAAATATTCCTGAGCAGAGGTAGGAGGCAGAGGAAAGTTCAAAATCCAAGGTGGGTTTTGCAGGATGGGGTCAAATTTTAGTGACTTGCTTGTAATATTGACAGTGAGTCATGTTCCTGCAGCACGTTGTTAATTAATGGGCAAGTCAGAGCCGTGTCTTAGAAAGCTGTCCTGAGGAAAAAAATTCTCACATGAGAATTGTGATGATCAACAACTGCCTTCGAGATGAGCCCTTGTAGGAAGCCTCCTCTCTGAACAACAATGCTTAATCATTTGTAAAGTGCCCCTCTGTGAACTCTTTCTTAGCTAAAGTCCAAAACACTACAGTTAACCTCTCTCCCACATCTTCTAGCTATCAGGAAACCAAAAGCAAAGCAGAAATAAACAGGCGTTCCTGACTCTACCTCAGTGCCCTCATTAGCATTTATTGCTTTCCCATCCTTACAGGCACATCTGCGACAGGGGACAGGACTTGGGTCACTGGATGGCTGTTTCACTGGCTGTGTTTCACCAGGGGCCTGCTGTGGTCTGTCTGCTTCCTGTAAGGCACCGCTTCGCAGAGATACCAGGAGACAGCTGCATGCACAGCAGGACCTGCTCAGCAGCGTGCTGAAGAGCAGTGCTGATGTGTAGGACAGGATTGCTGAGGAAGCCCTTTCTTTGGAAGAAAATACACCTCGGGGCACTGCCTTCTTGGCGTAGCCTCGGAGGAGAGCTGAAGTTGAGTTTCCCTGATGCATTTTAATATCTCCAGGCTGTTGTAGCTCTGCCAAGAAACTGGAAAGCAGCCAACTGACTGGAACAGCTGCTGGTGATGGCAGGAGGTCTCAGACACTGCGGTACTGCTACACTGGCGGGGGGAAGTGAATGTATTTCTGGGAGAATAGATGGTCTTGGGGCTCCTTGCTGGTTTGAGTGGTCCATTATTATTTCTCTGCACCAGGCAAGCAGGCTTTGGGCAGATGTTGCCTGTACTTACCACAGCCTTTTAGTGCTGTGTTGGAGAGCCTGACTTGAAAGGCTCTTTTCCCAGAGCCTCGTTGTCTCAAACCACTCAGGACCAAAGATTGGGCAAAACATTGAAGCCGTGCCTGGCCAGACAGCTGAAGGAAGCTATCAAGGGATTTACTCCCAGTTGAGGCTGTTTCCCCACCAAGATACCCAGCAAGATTTTGGGAGAAGGAAGAGGAAATATTTGCCAGCAAATAGCGTAACCTTATCGTCCTGGTTTAAGGGAGCAATCCATCAAGTTGTTTGTTTTCAAGCCTTCCTACCTGCTGAAAAATCAAGAGGAGAGGCTACAGCCAGGACTGCCAAGTGCTGTGTGCTCAGCTGAAGATGGATGTGGCAATCACATGTGAGTCCTGACCTTTATCGTGGCAAAATAAGCTATTATCGGAGGCTCTTGGCTGAAATGAAAGTAAGTAGAAGGCCTCTTTTTTTTTTGTTTCATGCCTTGGGAAAAATCAATCAGGCCCTGATTCAGCAGGAAGATGGTAAAGATAATTTGTGTTCATTCTTCTGGGCACAGAGTGGGTCTTGCTAGCTTGGGATCGTCCCACCATCCCCTCCACTCACGGTTTGCCATGTCTGTGCTAGAGACCAGTATGAACAAAAGATCCTGGGAGGGTCCAGCAAGACCCTTGGAGGTGCACAGGCAGCGTTTCGATAGATTCCTCCTTCAGCCATATTAATGAGTCATTCAGCAGAGGACAGGAACAGGGCTAATGTTGTGCTTGTTTGTTTTCCTTTCTAGGTAAAATTTCTCCTGTAAAACACAGGATGCCCTCAGGGAGCAGGCAGGCATTCCCACTGCTCCACGGAGAACCTCTTCCCTCTGCCCAGAGCACAGCGACGGGGCAGGGAGAGCCTTGTGCTCGAGAGACAAGTTCAGTGACTTCTCTGGGACTTGGTGAGACCTGACACTCCCTGGAATGAGCTCCAAATGTCAGCCTTCCCAGCATGACTCAAGTCCCAGCCACCGTATGCCCACTAACAGGGTTTTCAGTTCCTTCTGCTCTGAATCTGAAGTGTGGTGTGGACCTAAAAGGAGGAGGTTGTCACACAGTGTGGGGCTGCCACCCCATGGACCTGGGGATGGGGTGCCTGATGGGCAAATGGCCTCATCCTGCATGCTGGGGCAATGCTGTGGTGTGCAGGGGGGGTCTCCTTCTGCCACCAGTGGGCCCCACAGAGCAGCCGCGGCTCTCCAGAGCTGCTGCAGAGGGACAGCCCTAGCTGAGGAGTGCTGTGAGGCTCTGGGCTGAGGGACTGGGAAACTGAGGTGAGGGGCTGAGACACTGAGGTCTCCCTGCATGGCACCTCATTGTTGAGGTGCCTGGCTTGCTGCTCCCTGTTTGCTGGTAGCATGGGGCCTGGAGAGCAGAGCTGGCAGGAGCAGGAGGACAGATACATACACATTGTTTAAAAAAAAACAACCCAACAGCTTTAAGGCTGATTTTAAAGTCTCCTCATGGCCCCACTTTGGCTAAGGGTAGCCCATCTGCTTTCTCACCCTGACAAGGAGCTCAGGTCACAGTCCTGCAGCATCTGTCTCTCCCAGCACCCCACATTCTGGAAAAAAATGGTGTGCATACAGACTGAAAAACAGCTGGGGGGGGATTTCTCCAAAGTACGGAGCCTGTGTCTGTGAAACCCCATGTGCAGGGAAGGAGAGGGGTTGAAAAATGCCTCTGTGCTCACCAGCATCTTGCCCTACGTCACTACGGATATGGGATGAAGCTGGGAGGGGGGAGGGCTGCTGGGCAGTCGTGCAGGGCCAGGCTGAGGTGATAGGGAATGGTTGTTGCTGTGTGGTTGTAGGAGGCTATGGAGAGGACATGGTCTGTAGGAAACCTCCCTGCTGTTCCCAAACAGGTTGTTTCGGCTGGTATCCTGCTGATGGCTGGTCCTGCCCAGGCCTCTTCCCCTCTGCCTCTGCTGACACCCCTGCACACCCAGTCCCCTGCCCTGCCCATGCTCCTTCTGCCCTGCTGTCCCCAAAATGTCACCCCCCTTCGTCCTGCCCCCCAAGGACAAACCAAACTCATCATTTTTGGTAAATCTCTCTAAAGTCCAAGGCAAGCAGCAGCTGCCTCACACTACCTTGAGTACTAAAGGTTCCTCCATGGTGACAGTGTGTCTCGTTCACCTTTCTGTTATCTCCCCTCCTCCAGCCTGCTTTATTGGCCAGCTCACAACTGCTGAATAGTGACACTCCGAAGGTTGCTGAGATTAGGGCTGCTGGCAACACTAACAGCTCTTTCTGAGTCAGATCTGCACAGGCTGCTCATCCTTCCCACTGTGGCTTCGTTGCCTACCCTGGTCTTTCTCTCCAGGGGTCCAGCCTGGTTACCTATATGTTCTTCCTGTCAAAACTCATTCTCTCCCCTTGCACACAGCACAGTGGCTTGAAGATCAGGCTGTTGTTGGTGAAAGGGAAAGATGGGTTCATTGTCCCTGTGCTGGCACCAGCAGAGAAGTTGTGACTCTCTGCAGTGATTTTTCCCTGTTGAGCAGAGGTCGTGTCACGGGGAGGAGCTGGTTGTGGTGTTGGGGAAGGGGAGCACTGCTAGTTCAGCATGAGAGGTAAAGAGGGGAAAGGGCAAGGAGAGAGGAGCCGTCAGGAGTGAGGTTCACTTACCATATCGACATCTGTACTGACAAACACCGTTTTTTCCCCCCAGCAGTTCCAAGAAGGAGTCAAAGTAGCTGTTAACTGTTTCAAAGCTGTCGCGGATTGCCCCAATGCCCCACTCCGAATAGGTCAACTCTGCTTGAGGAGCTTGGTGGGCAGCATTCTCCTGGGTTGTTTCCTCGGTGCATTGCCCTAAGCTCAGGGTCAGGCACAGAACCACTGCCTCAAAAAGCAGCCGCATGCTTCAGCCCAGACCCAGGCTCTGGAGCCCCACTCTGGCAAGATGTGGAGGCTGGGAGGAGTGGGAGCGAGCTGGTGTGTGTAGGAGGCAGGTAAGCACCCCTCTCCCCTGGACTTTAGACACTGCCGAGGGAGCCGGCATGAGGTCACCACAATCAGAGTGCAAAGTGCAGCGTGGGGATTTGGCCCAAGTTCGTTGTGCAGCGAAACCCTGGGGGTTGAGTTTGCACAATCCCACGGGAACAGGCTTAGCCTCTGCGGCACCAGCTTCAGCTTCCCCCAGAGGAACCGCTCCCCAGCATGCTGGGCAGGACCTGTCTGCCTGTGCTGTGTGGCACATGGGAGACCCTCCTCCTGCCCCACTGCTGAGAGATGAAGAATACATCATTGTCCAATACTCTCTTCTCCTCAGGTAGTAGGGGTCAGCAGCAGCGTGAGGAGCACCCCTCACCTTCTTGTTAGGCCTCCCGGGCATGTAATGGAGTGGAATGAGACAAGACTCAGCCTCCCTGCTGAAGGAGATTGATCCTAGCAAAATCTCTGAGCTGACAGGCTGGTTGTGTGAAGCAGCTTCCCATGCCTGTGTGCCCAGAACAGGAGCATGCCGAGGGCAGAAAAGGGTGGCAGAGCCCCATGGCCTGCTCTGCACCATGGCCTGCTCTGCTATGGCTAGAGGCTGCTGTTGGGCAGCAGGGGTTGATCCAGCAGCTAGGAGTTGTCTGGGGTTAGAAACACTGCAGTCATGGAATCGTAGAATCATTCTGGTTGGAAGAGACCTTCAAGATCATCAAGTCCAACTGTTAACCCAGCACTGCCAGGGCACCACTAAACCGTGTCCCTCAGCACCGCATCTCCACAGCTTTGAAACCCCTCCAGGGATGGGGACTCCACCACTGCCCTGGGCAGCCTGGGCCAGGCCCGGACAACCGTTGTGAGGAAGAAATCGTTCCTCATGTTCAACCTAAACCTCCCCTGGTACAGCTTGAGGCTGTTTCCTCTTGTTCTGTCACTAGTTCCTTGGGAGAAGAGACCAACCCCACCTGGCTCCAACCTCCTTTCAGGGAGTTGTTGAGAGCGAGAAGGTCTCCCCTGAGCCTCCTTTTCTCCAGGCTCAACAACCCCAGTTCCCTCAACTGCTCCTCCCAAGACTTGTGCTGCAGACCCTTCAGAGCAATCCCCCGGCATGGCCCCTCCAGATACAGGACTGATGATGTAGGTGAGCATTTGCCTTTGCTGGGACCCCTTCAGGCTGATGTTAGATGGTTGTTACAGCTTTTGCATGATGCCATCTTTGCTGAATTAACCAGTTAAGTGGCCCAGAGCACAGAGGGCTTGTGATGGAGCTGCAGGTACCGGCTCTGGGGTGGGACTGGCCTGTAAGGACCTGGGGACCTGCACAACGGATGGAAGTTTCAAAGGAGTTACTCATTAAAAGAATCAAATGACCACTGACAGAAAAAGACACTTCAAAGCGAGGATAAAGAACAGGGACAGGACCTGGCATGGGAAGGCTCTGTCTGCTCTGAGGAAGCAGTTTGGGTGTCCCAGCACAGCAGTGCCACTCTGAAACAGCTGCTCTGCAGCTGATCTCTGGACTCTGATGGCTGACTTCAGCAGGCCTTTCTCTCTGAGTGGTAAGCTGTCAAGTGGAGGCTCTTCAGCAGGCAAGGGGGAGGCAGGCAATAGGTCCTTCAAAGATATGGCAAACAGAAGTACAAATTCTAACATATTATTTTTTTGCAGGATTCACAGTTACAAGGAGACACGTTACTTCCAAAACACCAGAGCCCTGCGGCACTCGACTGCCCACATCTTTCTGCACAGGGCTGTGCTTTACAGGCTCCAGACATAGGCTGAGGAGGGACCGCAGCCATGTCTTGGTTTCTCAGAAAGGTAAGTCAGAGAAGTGAGGAAGAGGAGCAGACAACCCAGTTAGCCCTTTTCCTGTGAACCGGTGTGGAGCTGGAGCCAGCTGCTGCTTTCTTGTCGCCTCTATTCTGGTACCCACGTTAATGCTGAGTGCCCTTCAGAGGGAGGTTTGAGGGTTTCTCAAGTCGGCAGCGGAGGTGATTGGGTTGTGCAGCCACATCTGGTAGGGGTGTGGTGGCTCCCTGAATGCTGCTACACAGACAGAGCTGTGCAGTGCTGTCCCAGCCCGTGGTGGGAAGCTTAGCTGAGTTACAGGGTGTGAGGAACCTCAAACTGGCTTTGTCTTTTAAGAGATGAACCCAAAGGAGAGAGGCAGAGAGTGTCAGGAGGGGAGGTTGACCATGTCCAAGCTGCAGACAAGGAGCTGGGAGAACTGTAATGCCTGGTGAGAAATTAGGGTGATGGTTTGGTTTGAGCTAGAGGTGGCAGGTTGCTACTAGATGGTCCGTTGCCTGGCAACCAGCAAGTCCCTGCCTGTAGTGAGCCTTTCTTGATCTCGGTGTCAACAGTGGCATGAAGCAGTGGGACAGTTGTGAAGTGGGGGGGGGCAGAACACGGACGACTTGCAGGAGCACTTTGCAGGGCAGGACTGAGGAGCTTGGGCCTGCTGGAGACTGGTTGGTCAGTCCTGGCTGGAAATGGGCCACTGTCCCTGGCATTTGTTGTTCAGGAGCAGAACAGGTTCAACAGTCCCACACTGTGCCTTGCACTGAGTTTGTGTGTCTGTTGGCTGGATCACTGCCCTGCGTGCCGTGCCGGTTTGCAGTCCCCCTCCCCACCCTTAGAAACAGCCTGGGAGAGGTTAATGGTAAAACAAATAAAAAAGCACAGCAGCCATAGCTTGGAAACGTTGTGTAGAGCCCCTGGGTGGCTGTGCTTGGTGCCCTGCTTCAATGCAGAGCCTTTTAGGGTCGCCATGGAGGCAATTCCAGAACACAACTTTCTTTGGCATCCCTTAGTCCCTGGAGGCTGATCCATGCGCTGCTGCTGAACATGAGCAGACACAGGAAAACCTGCCAGCAGGCCTGCAGAGGCTGCAAACCACAGTGACTGCTGCATGAGCTGTCTGTGCCAAGTCACCCAGGACAGGCAGCCCACAGGGCGGGTAGCTCTGGCCTGGGTGCAGAGCTTGAACTGGTTACCAAATGAACCAGAATTAGTTAGGGAAGCTGGATGGGGCTGGGAGAGGTGTGGCAGTGGGGAGCAGCTGGCAAAGCACAGACCCTGGGAAAAAGAGGAGTCAGACACTCCCCTGCTAGCTGGTCACTTCTTGTCCCAACGCAGAGCTTTGTAAATAAATAAAAAAGAAAAAAAAAAGAAAAAAAAAAAGAAAAAAAAAACCAGTCAAACTGCTTTCCCAAAACAGCAGCCCCTCTGGCCTGTCCCAGGGATGAGCTACACTCCATCTTGCCTCCTGCTTCCTTCCACCCCTCCCCACACCATTCTCCAGAGATGTTTTCAGTCTGGCTGCAAATAGCTTGGTTGCACCCAAATGTCAAGATCTGAAGACCAGGGAGAGAGGGGAAAAAAAAAAAAAAAAAAAAAAAACCAAACCAAAAAAAAAAACCAAACCAAAACAGAACATAGGCTTGCGTTAAAGTAACAGCCACCTCCCTGCACCCACAGTTATCTCAGGGCATCACTGCTCAGGTTCAGCAGCTGCAGACGTGAGGCCTTCCCAGCATGTACCTGCAGGTTGTCTGACCTTGCTTTGACCCACTGTGGTTGCAAAGACCCTCTCCCTGTGCCACTTTTTCTCCTTCTAAAGCCCGGAGAGAGACACAGATGCTGTTTGCTGCACTGGTGAACTCTGACAACTGGTCTCTGAACTGCATTTTGACCTCAGGAGAAGCAGCTCCTGACTCCACACATTCATTTCTGACTCTGTAATGCTCCAGTCTAGAGCAGCCCTCGGGCTGCGATGAGTGGCTGGCGCCTAATGCCATTCTCACTGTCAGCAGAGCTGCCGACCCTCCCAGCCTGGGCTCAGCTCCTGAGAGGAAGCACCAGAGCTGGTCCAGCTCTTTCTGCGTGGGTCTGTTTCAGAGCACAGGCACCTGGTCAGAGACGTGGTGTGGTCGTGAGCTTAGCCAGGTTCCTTCCCTTTGTGTTCTGCTGGCCCATGGGGCAGGACAGGGCATTGGAGGGACAGAGCATTTTTGCTATAAATTTGGCCAGCTCAGTGAGTTGCTGGTCGATATTTAAGCACAGCTTAAGCTAGGGTGGGGGACGGGCAGCTTGTGGTTAAGGTTAGTGGGTAATCTGTGGGTGGTTCAAAGCCTGATTTGGGAGCCAGATGAGTCACTGATTATCAGAATGAGAACTGTAGCTTGATGTTGAAATGTCCGAGTCCCTCACAGAGTGAGGTCAGAGTCCAGCAGCTGGAGGAGGCTGGGTGGGTGGTTAAAGACCCTCTCCCTCGGGCTGGGGGGGGGGGGCACAAACTCATGTTTGTTTTCTGGTGTAGTCACTCCAGTCCCTGGACAGATCAGCCTTGCGCTGCCTTGCCCCATCCATAGGTGCCAGTGCTGTCAGACCCTTTCTTTTCATCTCATCTTGCCCGCAGCAATCTGCAGCCTGTTTCCTATCTCTGACCCTACCCTGCCGCCTTTGGCTGCAACTGCTGCAGTTCCCAGGTCATGATCCAAGCTGGGCAGGAGTGTTGATCTGCTGGAGGGTTGGGATGCTCTGCAGAAGGGTCTGGCCAAGCTGGATTGATGGGGTGAGACCAATGGGACGAGGGTCAACAAGGTCAAACACTGGGTCCTGCACTTGGGTCACAACAACCCCCTGCAATGATCCAGGATGAGGGAAAAGTGTCTGGAAACTGCCCAGTGGAAAAGAACCTGGGTGTGTTGGTTGACAGGCAGCTGAAGATGAGCCATCGTGTGTCCAGGTGGCCAAGAAGGCCACCATCATCCTGGCTTGGATTAGCCCTACTATGGTCAGCAGGACTGGGGCAGGGATTGTCCCCCCAGACTGGTGAGGTTGCATCGTGAATCCTGGGTTCAGTTTTGGGCCCCTCACTCCGAGAAGGACATTGAGGGGCTGGAGCATGTCCAGAGAAGGGCAATAAAGCTGGGGAAGGGTTTAGAGCACAAAGTCTTTCCTGTAGATGTGGTGCTGAGGAACATGGTTTAGTGGTGACCTGATGGTGCTGGGTTAACATTTGGACTTGATGCCTTAAAAGTCTTTTCCAACCTAAATGATTCTGTGATTCTTTGGCCTATGGTCATACTCTAGGCACAGCTGTGCTGGAAGAGCCCCAGATACCCAAGTAGGATGGTAGGAAGTCATAGTGCATGAGCACTGATCAGAACCTTCCTCTTCCTCCATGGAAGGCAGCAAAGGCCACCTAGGCACATTCTACACACACACACACCCCCCAGCCCCAAATCCTGGGCGGGTGCCTCAGGCCACACATGGAATGTAGGGCAGACCCTCTCTTCTCTCAGAATGGAAGGGTGGGGTGAAGCAGCTGCATCCTCATGCTCTGTGGCAGCCTACAAACACCCCAAAAGCTCAGCGGGGTGGTGTAAGCCCTGTCCTCTGAAAGGACAGAGCCATCCTGCTGCTCCTGTTCTCCTGGTGTTGGCTCACCTTGCTGAGAGGGGCACGGCAGCAGTTTAGCAGCACATGCAGAGTAGCTGGAGAGGGACGCAATTCATTTCCAAAAACAACCCAAAAACCACCAAACGCTGGTACACTTGAGACTGACTTCCTATCCCGTGGTGGCCCAGTCTGTCTGTGCCTGGGGGCTGCATGGGGAAGGGGAGGCCAGTTCCTAAACTGCAGCACAAGGCTCCATTCCACAGGCAAAAGAAGCTTCTGAGCAGCCCTTGCTCTACTTTTCTGCAGGTTCCTGAAGACCCCAAATGAAGCCTGAGCTCCACTGTTTTTAAAGCTCGAAGCAGAGGAACAGCCCTAGTGTATAAATTGCAGAAGTCCTGATGATGAACGACATTAACCTGACCTTGCCCCATAAAAGTGCTCTGTCCCCCTATTCACGCTGTTGGTGTCTGTGCTGCAGGACAGGCTTGATATTTCTTCTCCTCCCCAGAACTGTTTGGAGTAATTGTTTGACCGCTTGGCTTCAGGAAATGGAAGGATTTGTCATCCCTGGAAAAGGGTCTCTTAGCAGCTGACCCTTTGCTGTGCCTGTTTTGAGTTTCAAGCCAGGCGCTCGTGCGGTGCCTGCGCCGCTATTAACTCCCACACCAGCTACTGCCATAAATCAAGGCAGGCAGCAGGGAGCCAGAGGGGCTGAGCCACATGCTTCCCAAAGAGCAGCTCAGCTCCTTCTCAACCATTTTGGTTTTGCACACCCCTATCCTTTCAATCCAGCAGCATCTGCCCTCCCCTTTCGCAGGCCACCAGTCCTGTGCGTTTCTTACTGAAGACACCAAGCTTGTGTGCAATAATAACTTGTGGTAGGAGTGTCCTCTGCACCCGCCTGCCTAGATGAGGAGGTCAAACAACTGATCTCTGCTCCGAGGAAACATTTAAAAATCTGTGTGCTCAGATTTAAGAGAGCCATATACAAGGAGAGTTTGACGTGGAGGATTTTTCACTGCTGACGGCAGTGGCTTTTATTTGAAGCCCATTTTATTTTTTACATTAGAAGTTTTATTACAAAAAAAAAAAAAAAAAAAAATTGAACAATAAGGCAGTTTCTCAACTGTCAGTCACTGCGAGCCAGTTTCCAATCCTCTTTAATACAAAACTAGATTCACACAGGAGCCACGCTCTTGGTCCACAAGCCCTTTTGAGAGATGAAGGGGTGATGCAGAAAAGCAGCAGCACCGCCTGCATCAGCCCTTACAGCCGCAGCATCAGGAGCATGACCACCTGTAGCAGAGCAAGAAGAAATACAGATTGTCTGCAGTTTAAAAAAAACCACACCAACAAACCTTACCCTTTCTCCTCTCCTAACCTGCGATGCTTCGGGCTGATGGGCCTCAGCAGAGGTGAGTTTTAGTTTTGAGGGATTTTTTTTAAAACCAAGTGAAATTTTTCACTGTTAAACTCATTTTGTTTCCTCTAAACAATCACAAGTCACCGAGTAGTTCACTGCTTTAAAAACTCAGGTGCTAAAACATTTTTACTCCCCAAACAGTGCCTCTTAGGGACCATTCTTAAACTGCTGTTTAACACTGGGAGTGCTCAGGGGACAGGCTGAGGTGGACAAGGTAAAGATGCAGTGAACTTTCACAGGCATTCCACACCTTCTCCCAAGCATTTTGATCATCTTTAGGCAGTGGTTGAAGAGAGATGGGGGAAAAAAAGCAACATCCCAAACCATTACTTATTACCACAGAACTGTGCTTTCGCATTGCTTCAATCCTTCCTCTCTTCATTCAACACGTGACCAGGGTTTTCTTCCCCTAGGACAGTACCTACAGCAGTCACTGACACTTTTTTCCTTCAGTATTTCTCTTTTACCTTACATAATTCTACAGTTTTTAGATTTTAATTATTTTAACATATCAAGTAACCCCTCTGCTCACTTCAGAAGAAAAAAAAAACAAAACTGAGAAACACTTTTCTGTAATAGCAAAACCAGATGCTGTTTCCTAACCAGGCTCATGGTGGCCAGATGGAGATTTCTTTTTGTGCTTGTTAACTGAACGGAGGATTTGATTGGCTTTTCTAAAAGCATTTATAGATGCCTTGGAACTACCGAGAGAAAAATTTGCACCACAAAGGTAAGACTCCTCCTATCATATTGTTCATTGTAGCCTTTTACTTGCAGGAAAGTGATAGGAGTTGCCTGGGGCCACAGTTACTTTTTTTTTTGAGCTTAAAAGAGAAAAAGATGGTAAAGAAAAGCATGGATGAGAATGGAGATGAATAACCCTGGGTGAAAGGGAGAAATCTCCCTTTAGAAATTAATTAGAAATGTTATGGGTTGGGTTTTTGTAATTATTACATTTTAGTGATCAAAACCCTGCTCCCATACCACATTTCTTTGGCTAATGTTTCTATCACCCACTGCTCTAGCACACCGGCTATTTTGAAGAAATGAGCAGTACAGATGTGAGGTGGAGCTATTTCTGATTTTTCCTTTTATTTTTCTTTTTAAGTGCTGGATGGATTTTGTTTCACATCCACCCAAAGCACAGGCCAAAGGCAGGAAGGTGCAGGGCTAAGGATAAGCAGCTACATAGGTCCCACTGAACGGGCTCAAGAGAAATTTAACAATGCATTTTCCAGCAAAGATTTTAAAGTGTCTTCTGAAAGTATGCAGTGTCTCAAACTATAGTACCTTAAACTGTAGTCTAGTATTCCAGAGGTATTTCTAACCTGTTAACAGTTGTTTTTATCTACATTTTGGCTCAATTTTCAAGATTTTTGTCAAGGCAGAAAATCAAATTGATTAAAGTTTGAATTTTTTTTTTCCATTGGTGAAGACTTCAGGCTTTTGACCCCTAAATCAGCAAAACCCTAATCACCCAGAAAATAAGAGTATTTAGGTGGAGTCTCATGCAGCTCACTTTGCTTCTCATCCTCATGCTAGCAGAATATTTAGACATTTTGCTACCAATCCTGCTGTTGAAGAGAAGCAGCTTAGGAACACGAACCTCCCTGCAGCCCCTCCTGTGCTGGGGGGTAGGGGGAACAGCAGTTATTCCTCCCCCAGGAATCTAACAAGCTGAACAAAAGTTCAGCAGCTGAAGCAGCCCCAGTCTGATCTCCCTGAGGTTTCATAGAAGCATAGAAACAGGTTTCAATTTCATCTCAGGCAAAGGATGATTCATCAGTAAGGTCCCTGAAGTCACTGTGAGCTGACTCTGGGGGACGCTTTTTCTGTGTGGGTGGCTCCAGCCCTGCCTCGTGGGGAGAGCCACAGTGAAGCAAGCAGCATCAGAGGCTCTGGAGGAGGGTCCTTCCCAGCACATCCTCATTCAGGAGCATCAGTACCAGTGAAGCTGCTGTAGCAGAGGCCTCTGAAGTAAGCAATAGACCAGGCAGCCTTCTCAGGCATCCTGGGCAAACAGTGGCCCTGTGACTGAAGGCATCACCGCTGTGGCCTGCATGCAGCATCCCCAACAGAAAAACACATTTGCAAAATAAAAAGCATCTCAAAAAGATTTAGGATTATAAATAGGCCATCTATTTCTTACAAAACGTTCAGAAGGGGGGCAGAGAGCATTCTGTGGGGACTACATATTTACCCCATCCCCTGAAGTCTCATAACCAATTAGAAATTCCAGTGTCCTAAGGCACAATCGTTCTGATGAATGAAGATGGTAACACTCCCATCCCCACTGCCCAAGGAACAGATGTAAGAATCGACTACTAAGAATAAACACAGCATTTGTTTATGTGGACAAACATTTAAAGAGAAGAAAAGGTAGGAAGATGGGCTGCAAGTGTTGTCAGGCTGCTCCACTGCAGGCATGGGCTTGACACAGTAATGCTGAAGCATCTCACCAATGAGTGTGTAACTGCTGGCTCACATTGTCAAGGTTAAGAGCCCAAATCCCCATAAAGTCTGAGAAGGAAGCCAGGTTAAAAATTAGGGCTTTTGTGGAAGGGGCGCGGGGGGGTGGTGTGTGGAACGCAACAAAAAAAACCCCAAAACAACAAAAAGGCTGGAACATGATAATAACCTGCTGGCCAGAGAAACCATGCCCACAGTTCTCAACTGCTGTGGTCAGGCACTCTAGAAAAGCAAGGAGCCAAATGTCTGGGAATTGATGAATATGAGCTGGTTTAATTCAGCCTTCCTTAGAAGGGAGCCTTCCCCAAAATATCCCACCCTCAGCAGACAGACAGTCACAAGGAGGACTTTAGGTGAACAACTGCTGGCTTCCCCTGCTGATCAGAAGGGCGATGGTGAAAAGAATACCACGCACACCACCAACTGTTCATTGTGGCCCTGATGTGTATTTTGTCCTTTTTTTTTGTTTCTTTTCTGTAACACTTGTAGACCTCAATATATTCTGTTTGTAGAACCTTAAGGGGATAGTTTAAGGGAGCTAAAAGCATGTTTGTTTTGTCCACAGATGATGAAACACCGGTGTAGTTGAAGATTGAACCTGTAGTGGAGTGTTAGTCAATTGTAAACTGTAGAAGATGTGTGCATTTTACACAAACTGGATACAGAAGGGACAGAGGACGAATCTGCATCATTCCAGCTCCGATAAAGTGCACGGCCTTCGGAATTCCTGTCCCCGCTCGTGAAGCCATTTATTGGATACTGCAAAGACATGAAGGTGTTTGGTCAGTGCACCTGGTTAGCCCATGCTTTGATTTAAGCTACTGGGCAGCTTTCGGTTAAGCACAGGATAATCTTTGTTTCCTGAAGTATTTTAAAGACACACACCCAAATGTGAGTTTGGTCTAATAAATCTGAGAGGGGAAGAAACCTTCCAGGAGCTGCAGAACCAGAACACTATCAAAGTAGATACAGTGTTGCATATATTTTATAGATAATAAAATATTCTACTATACATCATAAATATAACACAATAGAGAGATTAAGTTGATATAGCTATAAAGTAGGTTTCTTTTTATAAAGGACCTAATTTCTGGCTGCTCTTCATCCCACCATGAAGTCCAGAGGAAAAAAAGAAAACTGAGACAACCCATCACCACAGCCCAACCCTGGAGGTCCCGTGCAGCGAGAACAGGAGGGGTACTCACCCCATTTGTTTCCAACTAGTACTGGGCAGGCCGCATGCCGCGTGCTGTAATCGCCTTCTCCGCTTGGAAAGAGGTTGTACCAGAACACAGCTGTTCCCTGGAAACAGCAGTGGAAGCCCTCAGCATTTTGCTCCACGCAATGCACTCTTCCACACCAACTTACTTCACAATAAGGCTGAGGTATGTGCATTTGTATTTCAGACATCCCTTTCAAGCTGAAGGCTCTCTGCCATACTCTAAGGTTTGTTTTCCTAAGGAGCGAGTCTCCTTTGATTAATTGTGTCTATATACACCCAGATGGTACTTACTTTTTTTTCAACCCTAAGCCAGTTTCATTCAATTCTCTGAGCAGTTTTAGAAAGCAAGGTAATTTACTAAAAGCGAGCTGCAGGCCAAAGACAGACCTCATTTGTGACCCTTTTGAGGGGAGAAAACATAACAGGAACACCCAAAGGCAGAATTCCCTACAGACACCTCAAGACTAAACCTATTTATAGATTTGAGTGTTTTCAAAAGGTCTTTTGAAAGACAGTGTTCTGCAAAATCTGTGCATTATCATAGAATAATTTTAATTGGAAAATCATCAAGTCCAACTGTTAACCCAGCACTGCCAGGTCACCACTGAACCATGGCCCTCAGCACCACATCTCCATGGCTTTTAAATGTCTCCAGGGCTGGGGACTCCACCACTGCCCTGGGCAGCCTGGGCCAGGCCTTGACAGCCTTTGTGGGGAAGACATTTTTCCTCAGGTCCAACCTAAACTTCCCCTGGTGCAACTTGAGGCTGTTTCCTCTTGTCCTGGTGCTTGTTCCTTGGGAAAAGAGACTGACCCCACCTGGCTCCAACCTCCTTTCAGGGAGTTGCTGAGGGTGAGAGGGTCTCCCCTGAGCTCTCCAGGCTCAACAACCCCAGGTCCCTCAGCTGCTCCTCACAAGACTTCTGCTCTAGACCCTTCCCAGCTTTGATGCCCTTCTCTGGGCATGCCCCAGCCCCTCAATGTCCAAAACTGAAGAAGCAGTTGAGTTCAAAACATAACTATGCATTAACACACAGAACATCAGAGGCCCTTGGGATCACCAGTACTACTCCAGTCACTTCACTTAAGTACCTCTGTGCTCCCATGAACAAACGCTCTAATCTTCTTCATATAAGCTCGTTTTCTGTTCATGTGTTGTATTTTTGAGTAGGTGGAGAGAGGAATGGTTACACTGGATAAAGATCCCTGCTTACCTTTTTAGGCCAAACACTAGCTCCTACTTCAGGAAAGACAGTAGCTCCCCCTGCTGACACATCGCTCATCTGAAAAGGTGGGGAAAGGCACAGGTAAGTTGCAAACTGATGTTCTCAAGTGTCCTGTTTTACTAAAATAGAATTAGGTTCTAACTTAATTTCTGCCTCCCAATTAGTGAGCAAAGGCTGCATGATAAACTGCCTCAAAAAAAGGCTGGAACCCACCCACTTCATTCAACAGGCAGCCTTGACCCCAAGTGTTACACACTCGCGTGTTTCGGCAATCAGCATGCCCATGTGGATCTAAAACATTAAGACAGTCAAACAATTTAAGCTGATGCTCAGCTTTGAGGGGAAAAAGCCTCCTTAAGAACACACAGAAAAGCCATTACTTATGGGTAAGAAGACACCCTGTATTTATCAGTACTAAGTTAGTGGCTGCCTTCATTTGCAGGTCACTTAAGTGAAAAAAACCCACACAATGAAACCAATGGTATAGAAGATGCAGTGATAACTATTTCTGGCACTAGCACATGGCAGAAACACATCACTTACATAAAACAGCCAAGTAGCAATTCTGTTGCCTGTTCCCAATTCCTTAAAAGCATCTGGCTCATCTTTCTGTGAATAAAAGCAAGCAGATTTAGTAAGCATTTCATTTGGATTATTGAGAGGACCCAATGACACACAGCTGCAGAGCCAGCAGCAGACAAACTCATGCAGAAAAAGTAATTCAATGCTTCTCTTTGGAAGGAGGGGAGAATGCAATATGAGCATATCTATTAATTTAAATAAACCAGGCTTTTTTAAATTCTGTGTGACAGGAAGGGCATAAGCCCAAATTGCTCTGCTGTCTGAAAATGAGTATATAAATCCTCTTCACAACCAAAAACTTAATTAATTACACTCATTCCCTCTTGTCCTTGGCCAAGATGAGCAACAGTGAGGGCAGCTCTTTAGGGCAGTTCCCTGTGAATCAGCTATGGCAGAGCTCTGCTGCAGGGGTGGCTCTAAGCATGAACTTGCTTCCTTGGCATGGTTCTGCTTTCTGCTCTGTGGCCCTTGCTCCCTTCCCTGCTCCAGCCTTTCCCACCGCATGCTGGAGCTGACAGGAGAAAGGTTCATCCCTGCTGAGAGCATGTGTGGGGTGGCCATGATACCACCAGACCAGCACCATGCTCCAAGGGAAGGCCTCCTCCCCGACACGCTCCAGCACTTGTGCACCTCACTGTTGCTCCTTCATTAGATCTGGAGGAAGCCAAGTGTGGCCCAGCAGAGCAGGGGTTTGTAAGAGGCTAACAAACCGGCCAAGGGAGCCATCTGGGCAACTAAGGGTTTCATCACTTGACTTACAAGAACCAAACCCTGTTTTGATGGGTTATGATACCAACTCTTGTCACATCTCTCTTTTTCCTTCTGGAACTGTCCCCCCCTCCCCCCATGACCACTATATTTGTGTGTGCTAAAACGCTGCCCTCAGTACTCCAGGAATTAACCCATGCGTTTCCAAACAGTTAACTCTTTGCAATGCTTTTGAGCATGTGCTTACAGAGCAGAG
This sequence comes from Megaceryle torquata, assembly GCA_024611175.1. Taxonomy (NCBI): domain Eukaryota; kingdom Metazoa; phylum Chordata; class Aves; order Coraciiformes; family Cerylidae; genus Megaceryle; species Megaceryle torquata. The sequence continues at coordinate 113,356 of JANIJG010021027.1, forward strand.
GTTCTGATTAATAGTTGGTGGCTCAGATTCACAGTGTTAAGGTTAATCTGAAGGGGTTAAATCACACATACATATGCCCAATAAATAACCAACTGAATTCAGTGGCATTATTTCCAGCAGTATGAAATTGCAGATGGAATCAAAAATATTGGGGAGAATTTCAATCAAATATTAATTTTAAAAAAAAGGATGGTGAGATGAAAAGACCTCAGTAGGCTTTTTGCTGTTTCAGAACTGTGCTAGCAATCGTCGTGTAAACTACAGTAACAAAGCTCTCACCCATGCAGCCACATTTGCCTCAGTTTAGCTGTATATCCTTCAGGGATTTTAAATAAAAAGGTTTTGTGTGGCCAGTGCCTTGGCTAGCTGAAATATTTCTAAACCTTTCCTCAGATTTAGAATAAAGCTAATGCCCTTTGCTCTGTTAAGAAATACTGGTCATCTCCTTAGAATAATTTTTTTTTAATTATATTTTTGAAGAACCACCTTGTTGGTCTATAATGCCTAAAATGTTTATCAGTTCAGCTGGTGGTTTAGAGGGCTTTCTCCACTAACATGATTAGAAAAGTTGAATCAACTACCAAATTTAATACGCATTAAAGGATAAAAATTGTGCCACAGCCAAGAGGCCCAGGCTTCACCAGGTGACTATCTCTCCTCCATCTCTTTACTTGCCCGTGCAAAGTCAAAGTGGGGTTCATACTGTCCTCCCACTCCATAATTTGCCACCTGAAAAAGAGAAACACAGGACTTGTGAAGAAGAAAGAGGTGGAAATAGAAAACAGGACTTACCCTTCCAAAATCAAAATGAGGCTCATACTGGCCTCCTACTCCGTAGTTGGCTACCTACAGTGAAAGAAGCACAAAATCTAGTAAAACAGTATTTTATCCAGAGAAGAATTTGACCATCATCTACAACCTCTCAACAGGTAAGTTTAGAAATCAAGCCATAGGAAGTGGCAAGCCTCTGCCAGCTCAACTGGACTGTGTGCAGCTAAGTCCTACTGGGTGTATTCACAGGTAGCTCCGACTGCACTCGGACTGAACAGTGTAAAGCCAGAACCTGACTCCAGGCTTTGGGTTCTCAGCCCTTCAGTCTGCATTCATAGTTCTGACTGGACACCAGCTCCCAGCAAAGCTGCAGCAGCACCTACACTTCCCTGGGATCAGCTTTCCTTGAAAGCAATTCTGTCCTCCCCCAGCTGAACAATATAGACATTGTCCCATTTCTGAGTGCCTGTCACTAATCTGGGCACTATCAGGGGATGGAACTTGACTGTGAATCTTCTGAAACTCTTGAAGACCTGGGCAGCCACAGGCTCCAAGGAGCCACAAGATGTTTGGCTAGAAGAGCAGCAGCCCATCTGAGACCGGCACTGCAAGATGCCATGTGCTCCAGGTAAGGAATCCCTTCCTTCCCTGGGGCAGAAAAATATTTTTTTCTCCTGTATAAACTTCACATGTAGAAACTTTACATGCTGTATTCTCTTCAAAATAGGTCATGGCACCTTGACATTATTCATTAAATCACTGTTTGATCTTTATGTCAATGAAGAGGATCCACTGTCCTTTTTGATAATTGATTTTTTTTTCCATCTCTCTATGTATTCATAATCTCCATTTTCAACCAGATGCTTGGGCATTTTATTATCAGGAGTCTTGACAGAGTAGCACAATGGCACAACCTTCTAGATATTAATGCTTTCTCAAACAGTGAGGCAGCTGTTCATTTAAAAGCCACAAGCAAATGAATAAAAGTACTTCTAAAATAAAATCTACTCAAGTTACATGTACATTACAGAGACACCAGCCACAGCAAGGTGGGTGGGCAAATCTAAACCCCCTTTCCATTTTCCACTAAAGTAAGAGCTACTCTGCGAAGACACCTTTGTGTCTTGTCTCTGTTAAAAAGCCCACTCACTCCCCTGGTGGCCTGCAATCAAACCAGCCATCAAACCAGCCCATCCTGCTTTGAATGAGCTTTTGTGACCACCTCACCAGCACACCCGGGTGAACAGGATGCTGCACACAAAGCCCTCCAAAATACAATGCCAGCTGATGTTCACCACCATACTTGTCCTAACAGTTTACCTGCAGCTCCTCTGCTGTGGAGACATCAAGTCCTGTTAGGTCCTGTATCCTTGTGTTAATGCGAGACACCACTGGGCTTTCATAGCCAGACAACCAAGCACTAAGTAGGGGAGGAAAAAATAAAAATTAATAAAATCAGGTAGTAATAGGCAGTGAGCTACCAGTACAAATACAACACTTAGGAGATTTTTTTTTTTTCCATAGTTTTCAAGAATTTGGTGGGATCAGAAATATTTCCTAGGCATTACAAAGGCCTGCATTTAATACATATGTTTAGTTTAAAGAACACTTACAGCACTGGTTTAAAAAAGCTCTAAAACAAAGGGCCTTAATTCCCTTATTGGACCCCCCAAAATGACTGAAGAAAATGTGAAATCTACTTCAAGGTGTTTTCTAGAACAGGCACAAAACACTTTTGCTTTAACCCATTCCAGACAGATAATTTAGACCCCCACATCCGAAGCATTTTGAAGTAACACTTAATAAAGGAGTGAGTTACTTTATTTAGCAGGCACAGTCTTATGTGATTGTAACCCAGCTCTTCTACATGTCAAGCACTTCCAGGCAAGCAATCTGTCCTTTCACATTACTTACCCCTGCAATGGTACTAAAACACAATTAAAACAATTTAAAAAAATGAATTTAAGCTACTCCCTGTTTTGGTTTTTTTTTTTTAAACCACATGTGCTCACAAGATGTTTTTCTTGCTGCTTTACTTTTCCCATTCTAGCCAATGCACCTTCAGGTTCACCCGCTCCTCTCTTGGCACACTCTGTCCCATTTCGCTAGCTACCTTCCTTGGCAGTCCCCCACTACTCACTAATGTGGTTGATAATATTGGCAAGCTGGGCCGTGCTAGCCAACCGCAATCCACCCCCACCCCAGTTCCCCGTTGCTGATACTGTCCGCTAAAGCATTTGCATCTTTACCTCCGTTTCTCTTCTGTGCCCCTTCTTGTTCACGTTC
>JANIJG010021028.1:0-18460 GCA_024611175.1 Megaceryle torquata
GAAGTTTTTCCTCATGTCCAACCTAAACCTCCCTGGCACAACTTGATGCCATTTCCTCTTGTCCTGTCAGCTGTGACTTGTGAGAAGAGACCAACACCCACCTCTCTACAACCTCCTTTCAGGTAGCTGTAGAGAGCAAGAAAGTCTCCCCTCAGCCTCCTTTCTTCAGACTTAAACAGCCTCAGCTCCCTCAGTCTCTCTTCATAACACTTGTTCTCCAGACCTTGTACAGGAAAAGGTAAGATGAAGAAAAGATCTGTAAGAAAATCATTTGGATCCATGAACTATCACGTTGTCACAGGACTAATTAAAGACAGTAACGCTGTAAGACACTAACAGATTTGTTCCCATTAGTATTCACCACAAAGTGGATTAGATAGATATCTAATTGGAATAATCAACAAATCTGAGAAGAGTTCTACCAAGCAGGAGGAGGCAAGAAAAGCTGAAAGCATCTAATTCACGTAGGGTGAAAAGGGAAGAAGACAAGTGGGGATGGGGCGGTTCAAATACATACATGGTCACATCAAAGACAACACGATTACTTTTCACAGTGGAGAAAAATGAAGCAATCTATTTTCTTGCATCAGAGGAGTCTCAGGTCAGATACGGTCTGAACACATGGGCTTCCTTAGATTCCTTTGCAAGTTCTGGGACCCCATCCCTGGAAGTTTCCAGAGGCAAGTACAGAAACGACGAGCAGGGATTGGCTACATATGCATGATCCAGCCTCGTGGCAGGACCCGGACTAGATAATTTATTCCGGATCTTCCAGTCCTATTGTTCTCTGATTTCGGTCCTGACCTATTCCTTTTGGCTGATCTACCTGTGAAACTGTCAGGCAAGCAGACATCAAAAATGATGTTTTAGTAGGGGGGAAAAGTTAAGCACACACACAAAAAAAAGAAGAAACCCAAACAGAAAAGGAATATGCATCGGGCCCATAGTATTTAAGTAAGAGATCTGGAGGAAGTTAGGTATAGAGCAGTTAAACTACCTTGAGAATATACACAATTTCAACAATAATAAAAAACTATCACCTCATCAATAAGCCTGGGAAATGCAAACTTGTGACCTTACTTTCTCTGAGGAAAGGTGTTTGAACTGAGAAATATAAGCAGTCATAGGGTGGTAGGTCACTGAGGAAAAGGAGATAAAGGTCACTTTGAAAATGCCTGTTTGATATGCTCTTGTCCCTGAAGACCTGAAGAGAGCACAACTCATTTAACAGAGCCACGAACATATGCGATTGCATACTGAATATTATTATTTAGCTTGGAAAAGACTCAAACAGGTGACTAAGAGGAGAAAAAGTATGTCCCCTTAGTAACCTCCTGAGCCACCCAGTCAACCATGAAAGAGCTCTTCTAGCAGGTTTAAGGGTAGCAAACTGTTAGATATTATTAATTTGAGTATGCTGGTTAATTTTTTTTTAATGGCACTGGAGAGGTAAAACTGATAGTAGCTCTCAGCAAGATGGAGAAGAAAATGCTGCTTTAGATATGGGGAAAAAGAAACTCAACTGACCTCACCTTCCCTGAATGCCACCGTCAGCACACATAGAATATAAGGAGTCCACCCACCTACCGTGCCCTGAAAAGCCCAACTTGATGCTGTTTCCTCTTGTCCTATCGCTAGTTACCTGGAAGAAGAGACCAACACCCACCTCACTACAACCTCCCTTCAGGTAGCTGTAGAGAGCGAGAAAGTCTCCCCTCAGCCTCCTCTTCTCCAGACCAGACAACTCCGGCTCCCTCAGACACTCCTCATAAGACATGTTCTCCAGGCCCCTCAACAGCTTTGTTGCCCTTCTCTGAGCTTGCTCCAGCCCCTTGATATCTTTCTTATCCTGTGGCACCCAGAACTGAACCCAGTGCTCAAGGTGCGGCCTCACCCGTGCCCAGTATATGGGCAAGATCGCTTCCCTATTCCTGCTGGACACGCTGGTTTTGATCCAGGCCAGGATGCCACTGGCCTTCTTGGCCACCTGGGCACAGTGCTGGCACATGTTCAGCCAGGTGTCCACCAGCACCACCAGGTCCTTTTCTGCCAAGCAGCTTTCCAGCCACCCCTCCCCAGCCTGTAGCTTTGCCTGGGGTTGTTGTGACCAAGTGCAGGACCCAGCACTTGGCCTGTTAAACCTCGTACAACTGACCTCAGCCCATCCGTCCCTTCACAACTCAGGCTGAGAAGATTTCATATGAGAAACTCGGTCCTCATTTCGGTTGTCAGACATGAGACTGAAGAGGATGCTCCTTGGTAAACACATTGAGACATTGCTTGTGCTTCTCTGTATCATACCTAGCTCAATGACATCTAGTGTGTATTTTCATCAGCATATACCAAGAGCTTTTAACAGGGAGGACAGTGTCATTAACCCCATTTTACAAATGAGGAAGCTGAGGCACAGAGCTGCGATTTACCCAAGAAGTAAACTGCCAAATGCCACATTCCCTTTAGCCACCAAAGGGCTCATCACAGACACCTCTGCTCTTGCAAGTGCTGTTTGAAAGCCAGATAAAGATAGCCTTTAGAATAAATCCTGAGTCCCTCAGCCATGGAAGTGTGTCACCTCTCTGTTGTATGGGAACCCTGGCCATGCCTGGACACCTCAATAGTGCCAGAAGATGGGCTAGTCAAGGATCTTGCCACGTGTAGGTGCTGACTACATCTACAGTACCACTGCAGGAGGACGGAGATGGCCCTCAGTCCAGCCCTGGCCCAAGATGGCATGGCCATACTATGCGGTGCTGCTAGCTCTATTTCCAGAAGCAGTATATCTCTGCTGGTAGGTCCTGCCCAAAGCCAATAAAAATCTTGCCTATCATTACCTTGGCCTCGTTGCCACCCTGGCATGACTAGATTGCTTTGGGTTCTAAGACCAGCCAGAGCTTCCACTACATGCTGCTCCTTATACAAGTGCCCCGGGAGAGCCCCAGAAAGACATCAGAGAGAACCTCATAAAATGATGCATAGGGTTCTACAGTCAGAGCACACATCTGAAACACAGGCTGTCTGCTCTGGCTCCCATTTGCAGCTGAGGATGTCAGCCATACCAACAAGACCCTAGAAGGGTTCAGCCTGCTCCACTAAGCATATAAGAAAGGAATGAAGAAAAAAAAAATAACATGGACATCACGTAGAACAGGATTAAAATTTGCCTTTAAAACTTTCATCAAGGAGGCAGAAAGTCCAGTCAAGTTCAGTTGAAAGACACAAAGCTAGTCCTGAAAAGCCCATGAGAACCTGAAGATGTGTCTGAAAGCCAAAGGAGGTCCAGTAAACTCATCAGATACTGAGGCCATCCTAATAGTTGACAAGCAACACAACATCATTTCAGTACCTCATGTTGTTATACCTTTTGCTGGCAAAGTTGGAAGAGCAGCAACACTGTCTTCCTCCTGCACAAATATTGAACACTTGAGAAACAAAAAACAACTGATGACCAATTACTATCTGAAGTGTTTTATTAACACTCCTTTATGACCACTTCCACAGTCACTGAAGTTACAAGGCCATCCACTGCCTGGCACTTTAAAACATGCAGAGTCTGCTGGAAGAATCTATTCTTCCATCCATACAATCCCCAGAAGGTCCTTGCACAGATGAAACAAACACCGAGGTTAAGGTAGCCACTTACCAGTACTCAGACCTCTGGCTCACAGTTGTTACAGCAGCCATTAGGATTTAAAAGCAGTTTTGTCCAATGACCTCTTCCACAAATATGCGTTTGTGACCAATGTACCCATAAACATCAACCCATCTGGCATAGTCCTACCCCTTCCGTGCTGCCACTGAGGCAGCAATCACAGATAGCTCTTCTGTCCTATGACCTCAACAGGAAATTGTGGTTTCACTGCATTCAAGGTTTCCTTTACTCTTTTGGGCTGTAAGAATTGTTTGCTTTGTACATAATGTGAATGTATATAAAGTGAAACACTTCCAAGTATAAGTCTGACTAGTTAGTCAATAAAGGATCCAGAAAGTTTCCCCATTCAGAAGGTTATTACCAAATACCAGATTCAAACACATTAAAACTTCACTTGGACAATGGGTCCAAAAATCAAATCTATTCCAATATTTGATTAGCAGGACAGGAGTAGTAAGCATAAGAACCATTCTGGTGTCTCTGATAACTGAAGTGAGCAACCTGACTTAAGCTTAGTAAATTAATTTCATTTTTGATTATACAGCTAAATCACACTCTCAGCACAGGTACCAAAAAAGAAAAAAGGTTAAAAAAATTCCTCCCAACCCTTAGCACAGTCATTTCTGATAATGCAAACTTGAAAAAAAAAAAGGGATTTGCATTGAAATAAAAATAATTGGTGGCAACAACTAAAGATAAAGACATACAAGCAGTGACATACTGAAATAGGAGTCACAAATACCTCAGACTACATCAATTTTTTTCCAGCTTTATGTTACTTTGCCAGATTTTACCTATTTGGGTTGGATATTTTCATACTAGGCATCTGTCTCAGGGTACACTGGAAAGTTCAGCTGAAGTCAGCTCAAGTGTCTCTAAGTCAGAGGTCTGGAAAAAAAAAGTCATCTTTTGCATGAAAAAAAAAAAAAAGTCTTTAGAAATTTAACAGAGTTGTGGAAACTGCATCTTTACAGAAAGGACTTAAAATTGGCAGTACAGTCAGGCTGATATCAGCCACGTGCCTTTTACTGTTCTTAAGGAAAACAGCGCTGGTTTGACTAAGTTAATACACACCCCCCCAAAAAAGCACTGCCTGTACACTTGGTACAGATTTGTTAGTGTCTGGTAACTGACAGGGGTAAACTCTATGGATTTCTTTGTAAATATGTCACAGATCTGGACAAGACCTTCCTTACCACCCTTCCTTTCCGAGACCACTGTGATGCTCAGCAGGTAAGTGAACATGGGCACGCAGGGAGAACAGAGGACAAGAAGGAAGGAGACTGCTTCACCAGAAAGCAAAGATGGAAGGTCTAAGATGGCATGAACATACAAAGTGCTAAAGAAGGACACGTTAAAAAAGCCCAGCCCCTTACTCTGAGCAACATGCCTTTGATAAAGGTGACTTAGTTCCCTGGGGTAAAATGGACACCTCACATCACAGGATAAAAATAATAATTTGCAGATCACTCAACTGCTGTCATGATGAGTGCAACAGAAAAACCTATGAAGAAATGAATTAATCTGACTTAAGTGCCAGGCTTCAGTTCCAAGGAGTAAGTATGGCATAAAGCCACGTACTGAACAAGGAAAATAAAATATAAGCTGCTTGGTTTGTGGCACTTTTCCTCCTGTCCAACAAAAGCAGAAGTCCTGCAAGGGAGATGAAAAACCCAACACACCCTAGCACACAGCCTAATAAGTGAGAGGTGTACCACGACACATAATGAACATGCTCGTTTGAGTTAGCCTTTTAATTACATAAATACAAGATTAAATTGTTGTAATACATTGTACATTTCCAGTGGCAGAAGTGTTTGGACTACCTTTGGCAAATATGTGTCTGTTTATTTTTCTTGAGACTCCACCACCATCATTTCAATATTAAATAGGACGTAGCACAACAAACAGATGGGAGGGCTGGAGCTGCTCAATAGATTGGTAGCATTTCAAAGTCTAGTGTGGAACTTGCTGTTCATCCTCAAGATTCCTTCTTTTGCGCTGCATACTTAAGTCTGATACAGACTTAAATGTAAGGACATTAGTATCACCGCTCTTAACCAAACCTTGGTATAATAAGACAAAGAAAGAACGGGAAGACAGAGGAGAACACAGCTAGAAAGAAAGAACAGTATAATGGATTCTATCTGAAACTAAACTAAATCTTTTGCCAGTAGAATACTACCCAAGATAAAGCCTTGCAATACTGAAGCCATTGAAGAACTGAAAAATTCACACTGGCTTACACAGTGAAGCATGTATTTTGAAAAACTGCTGTGCCCCACAATGATAAAATCAGTATAAAGAGGATGGACATGAGAATGTTTCCTTCTGACCTTCATGTGAAATTTTTGAAGAGTGCACTTTTTGGGTCTCCTTATATACACACATAATTTAAAATACTACAGGAATACAGACTTATAAAGATATTATTTACCTTTTTTCTCCCTCTAGCCTAAGAGGGATTCTATAATCAGGGCAACCACAAAAGTACTGCACTAAATTCTATCCTCTTAAAATAATGAGACAACCAGCACAGGCAGATTAAAACTTCTGACCAGGCAGAAAAACACAAGACAAGACCAGTAAATATTTAAGCTATTTTCCCGATCAACAGTTTTAGCAACAAGTTCTGCCACTGCTAATGCACACATGGCATCACACACGTGCACAGAAGCATGCACACAAATTAAATTACTTGTGGTATCTCTGAACTATTGTCCACATCTCCAAGTCTTGCACATCCCCATTGCCAATTCTGACCTCAACCTTACTGATTTTGAAAAGAAATGGAGAGGAGAGGGAGAGGAAGGAGGAAAAGGGGAAAAAAAAAAAAAAGGAAAAGGGAAAAAAAAAAGAATCCAGGTTTGATGCTACTCAGCTTGTGCTGATGCCTACAAGGGTGAAGGGTGACAGGAACATGTTAGGATCACAGGTTAGGGTGACTGAAGATCACCCATATTGTGGAGCTGGGAAGCTGAACCTCTATGAGCTCTCCTGCCACTCTGCCCTTGTCTTCACCACGCGCCGCAAACACGCAGCGATCCATGGAGGCAGAGTGAGTAGAATGAAAGCAAGGTGAAGAATTGACAGCATCTGCTAAATGATGTCCAGAGAAACTGCCACTGAATGGTGAAGATGTGCAAAGGCCACCATTCAGCCACAGGCTTCCAGTGGAAGAAAGTCCTTTTGAGGGGATAAAATAAGAGTAAGAACATGTTTGCACTAGGGTAAATTTCCTCTTTGGTATCAGGTCTGCATGCATAGACAGTACTTCAATCTTTGTAATGCTCAGGAACAACACTGTACAGCAATACACTTAATTACCCTGGAATCGGCAGCTCTTCACCCATGTCAATCACTTCATCCAATGCACACGTGCACACACACACACACACACACAAATTCACACACACTGTCTCTTCCTCTGCTCCACAGACAAGAAAAAAATACTAATTTATAGCATATCAAAACACATTTTTATAATGTATAAAGATAATACCCAATGGACTCCTGAGAGATACATGAAATTAATCCCACTTGTGAAGGTCTTGATATTAGCTCTTCACTCTGGGGATGAATTTAAAATCCCACAAAAGCCCATGATTTATTTCCTTCCAAACAATAGCAACAAACACTCACATAATTCTTAAGTAATGTAAAATATCACTTTAAAGCCATCCAGACACATGAGAGGAAGGGAAAGGAAGGGGGAAGATTTACTCGAGAGGTGAGCACCTCAGGGTCAACTCTACCTGCATAATTACCACATTATGTTTATGAATTGAACGAACAAGGTGAAGAATTGCCAGCAAAAAGCCTGCCTTTCATCTACACTTTAACATACAGTGATTCTTCTAATGGCTAGTTAAAGGTTTGTATAAAGTAATGCTGTTCTATTTCAAATTTGTACATCAAGTAGATGTGATTATCAAGGTGCCTTTCTGCTTATAGGGTTTTAACTCACTACCCAGTATGAAGCTTCCTCAGTGACGTTCGCAAAATACCTAAATCAAAGTTACTATGTTGGGTGGAGAGAAGGAACTCTGTCAAAAGCTAGTTAACTTCCCACATTCTCAGAAACTTTTCCCCTTAAAAAGGCAATCTTCATCTGATAACTCTTTGAATGGTTTGTCCTGAAGACAGAGTGAAATCATTATCCATGAACAGTATCTGGCAAATCTATTTCATTGATAGATTTAGAATATCAACTCAAAAATTTCTGGGCTATATCTTATCAGTTATACCTGTGAAACTCTGTGACATTCATGGTTCGCTGGTACTGCTTGTGAGCTTGAGTTACCACTCTGCATGACATCACAAGAAGTTGCCACAGCAGCAAATGATGTAAAAAAACCAACAAACCCAAAACCTAAGTACTAAGCAAGAACAGATAAGAGATTATCTTTCTAAGAAAATATATGCATTATTTCCTTTTCATAGTATTTTATTGCACTAAGAAAAGTATCATTAAGATTAATGGGACAGAGGTTTTCTCTACCTTCTAAATCCTTGTTATAACATGGGACGAAGCTATGAAAATCATTCTTGGGTTGACACTACCTCCCTTTTAATTTGTTCTGAAAATTGTTCAAAAAAAAATATTTCCTTACCTCTGCAGTTTAGAAAATGATATTGTTTAAATCAAGAAGTAATGTACCCATATAAATACAACAGCCACGGCAAAGAAAAAAACAACCATAAGCAATGGAAATTTGTGCTAAAATAGATAAAAGAGGCACCCTTGAAAACACACAAAGAAAGTAATTAGAGTTTTTTCTATCATGAGGCTTTCTGCAGGGTCCTTAAAAGTTTGAGCCCTTCATCCTTATTTTGGTGTTTATGATTTTAAGTCACTGCCAAACGCCAAGATGATAGTTAAATAAATAAATAAAAATTGGTAAAGCAAGTTATTAAACTGAGAAGTTCAACAGAAAATTAAACCTCCACAAACTTCTTTTCAGCCTGTTCCTGCCATAAGCTTGCAGGGGTTGTCTGTCCAAGTCTCATCACTGCCAAAATGGATAGCTGTGTATGGTACACCTCAAGTGCACAACCAGAGGAGAGGAAAGATCCCTTCCATTTGTTTTAGTGAACCACCAAACCAAGTCACAGTTGCAGTAAAATTCAACAGTATCTTGCAATTTCATCCCTTAACTGGGAGCCCCGCACATGGCAGAAGTCCAGGTCCTAGCTCAGGCTGTTTATCTTCCAATACTTTCAAGTCACTCAGTAGCCAAAAAAGAAATTACACCAGGATTTAAAGGGAAATCAATCAGCTCGCAGGCCTATTCTGTGCCTCCCTCCTCCCTCTCCTTTTTTATTACAGTGGTTGTAACGGTATCACAAGCCTGATCTGTTCATCTCTGCAAACAACTGTCCCCCTGTGCTGCAAGAAAAAACATTTGTAAAACTTTTTGGTTTAGGTTTAACTATGTCCTTTAAGTTCTCTCTCAAAATTCCAACAAAGTTTCACAAACATTTTTCTATCTTGAAAAACATCTACTTTCTATGTTATATTTTAGTAAACAAGTTGTGATGGCTTAAGAATTTAGTCTATAGCATTGGGTGCTAAATCTCAGTTTCCCAGACCCACCTCTCTGCAATTACTTCCCACCATCAAACAGCTTCTGCTGGAAGTTGCCCAGCTGCAATGGGCCAAAGTCAAAAGAGATTCCCCTCAAATGACCCGTCACTGACAAAGTCCAGGATCTGATGTCTCCGATCCTTCACTTACCCCTTTTTCTTTACCATGATTCAGTGGGAGAAGGCATAGAACCTCCTCCAGCTCACAGAAGCTGAGTATCAAACTGTCATCCCTGAGAAGAGGTGCCACCGCACACCAGCAAAGCAAAGCAAAGCAGAGAGGCTCAGCTGCACTGGTGCTTCCTGTTCAAACTGGGACAACGCTCGGCTTTCAACACACTTGATGAAGAAGGCAACAAAACTGTTGCACAGACATCAGACAAACCTGGTGAGCCAGACAGTGAGCTCATCCAAACCACACTACAAATAATTCTTCAAGTGAAGAATGCAAGTGAGGAGCTTTGCTGCTTTGTTTGCTTAGAAACAGAGCTCGTGATTTTACACATAAAATCTGTCATTATTTCAATTCACCAGCAGGAAGAACTTTTCCAAAAACGGATTGTGATAGTCCATGTTTCCTAAACCATCATGAATATAACAGCAGTTCCAGAGCACCCTGAACAGTGAGTGTAAAATATTGTTACTCGCTCTTCAAACACGAGGAAGACCTTAAGTCTATTTGACAATGCCCAGTGAGAAAGGTTTGGAATTAGTTCAGGAACAACTGAATTAGCTGCTGCTTCAATTGAAGCCTCACACAAAGCAGAGCTGGGAAAACTTTTTTCTAGATGTCTTGACCTTGTAATACAAGCACATGATATTACAGCCAGATACAATGTCTTCCACAAGATGGTGAGTGCATCTGATGTCACCTCCTCTCTGCAAATTTTGAGGGTTACAAATCACATTCCTGCATCAGAAACTAGAATTGTTTGAAACAGGAATTTCCCATTCCTGTATTATGGATAATACTAAAAACATTATATAATGCTATACAAGGAAATTCTGTCTTGGGGTTCTGATGACAAGCCACATGAGCTACACTTTTTTCCTTTATAATGTCACCAGAACTCTCAGTGGAATTATATATAGAATAAATGATAGGCAACGGTGAATTATAAGGCCATAATACATACAGTAAGCACCTAATATAGTCTTATAAATTACAGACTTTTATAGCTTTATATTTTACAGTGTAATGTCACACACCACAGTGACACAATACTCCAAGACATGATATCACACTTAAGAAAAAAAAAAGAGAAAAAGCAGCAGCAGCCCTTACTATGGTAAAGCAAAATACAGATTTGCTATTCTAAAAGAAGATGCAGAGAGCAAAATATGGGCCTCAAAGAAGAAGGTACATGCCAGACAATGAACAACCAACTCTGCTGTTCCTCTGTACTGTGGAAAACAAATGTTAGTCCTTGTCTAGCACTAGGCACTGCTGCATGAGAGATCCCGAGCTGGATTCTGCACTCGAGGGACAGGGCAAGGGGTGTTTCACATCATTGAGCAGTGACTTCTCCAGCTGATTAAGAAGCAGCACTGATGGGCTTCAGTGGGATTCCTATCCAGAGCTCTTCAGCCTGACAGATAACGTTGCATTTTAGGGGTCTAAAGGATAATAGTGAAGTGAGGGTTGGAGCTGAGGGAATATTCCATTCCTGGAGCTTTGGATTGGGACCACTTCTGAAGCAGGAAATTAAATAAGTAAGAAGTTAAAACAGAGTATTTTTAGTCTGATTTCCCAAAAAATGAAGCTTATGCTACCAGTGAGCATCTATCTGCCTGTTATACCCCACTCAGTAAGTTCTGGATCCATTCATTAACTGCAACTAATTCTGGTCCAGGAAAAAAAGGGACTCCATACTACCAAGTTCCCAAAATTCTAAGGAAAAAGAGAGTCGGGTAGAAAATAATTATTGTCTCAATGTCTTCCTTAAGGATACAACTGCAGCCCTCCTTGATATGACTCATTAGACCCTAGAGAACCCACACCATAAGGAGATGGAACGAGGAGGCAGGGAAGGACAGGATGAAGAATAATGGTCTCCCAGTAGAGGACCCCAAGTGCAGTACAACATTTATTCCATTCTCCTACCACATTAAACACCAGAGGATGTTAAACACCATAAGAAAAAAGGACATAGGAAACCAAAACCACAGACCTGTTTGTCACCAATAAATAAGACACCAGACAAGTATACAAGTGAAAAAGGCACATTCACTCTGTACTTTTGTTACCAGGTACGTTGCCATTTGCTGTATGACTCTATCATGTACTTCATGTGAAGTGTACGCTGGGTTGCCAGCTCAGACAGCATCTTTTTATTGAATGGCTTAAAAGTTTCTGTGTTGCTCTACATTTTGATTCCTTTTCTTGCGGAAACTGTCAATATTCAGAGACACTGCCAGTCGATGACGCAGAGAGGGCTCTAACGTGGGTGAGACAATCACTGATGACACTCTTCTATGATGAGGCTGCTGAATGTTTAGCCATTCATACAATACACAGGCTTCATTGAGAAAAGAAATACTACTATGGTCTGGCAGCAGACTGTACAAACACAACACAGCCTTTGTTCAAAGAGAATTTCTCTTTTCCTTTTTTTCAGTCAAAATTTACTCTGCTGACAAAGCAAAGCAGTATACACATTTCACAGCCACTGTCAGGTGGGAAACATGGATAAGTCTTCCTGATAGCGTATCCAACCAGCTAAACAGAAATCATTATTTAGCTTTGCTCTTCAAAGCACCTTCTCCAAGCCCAGGGGTAGACGTCAAATCAAGCACAGGGTTGTGATATAGCAAATGTACCAAGATGAAAGACAAAAACAGAAACAAGTACCAAAAAACCCCAATCTAATTAGTGGTTATTTGTTTGGGATACTAACAACTGAAAAAAAAAAAAAAAAAAAAGTTTACATATCCTGTGCGTTGGTTTTCCACTTTGCTGCAACTGGATTGTTTGGTTTTTTTCTTTCCTGATAGAAGATGAGGAAAATGCCATTGCCTGCTCCTACAGAAGCAATGTCTTGCTACATAAACAATCTCTCTCCTTGCCTGTCTTACTCTGCTGGCTTCTAAATGGGCACTCTGGTTAGGAATACAGGGCTACACAACCGCATATTGCTAGTGCAACTGAGTTAAACTGCAGCTACTGAGATGCCTTCAACTCCTCTGAGTAATCCTGACCATGTTCCCCCAGGGTGAAAATCTTAGAAACGATAAGAAATGACACTACACTCATTCAGGAAGGAGGAAAATGCAACACTGGCCTGCTAGGAGTGACGCAGTGCATCATGCCACCGTGCCAGAGATCAGAGGTCAGACTGGTCTTTTAGTTTTGAGCCTTAGGGGAGACAGGGTATGGTTCAAAAATAACGTGGGTTTCTGTCTGAGGGGGGAAAGCCAGTGCAGCAGCACTCCATCTGGCAGGCCAGCTTTGCTCTGAAGTTAACACAGAGAAAGAGAAGGACTTTGTGATAAGGGCTGGGAAAACAAGAAATGTGGCCTCCCCAGGAAATAAGTTTAAGATTATGCTTGATGCTCTGTCTGGATCCTTCCTAAGGAGGCAATAGAAAATTTAAAAGTTAAATCGAGTTGTCCATGACATGCTCAACACCATTTAATGGGAAACTCCTGCTGACATTATTCATGAGAGACACATTTCTTACCAATACAACTAAAATAAATTAAAAAAAAGAATTTTTTTAAAATCCCTACGTACAAAACCTTTCTCTATTTGATAATGGGTAGTGAAGAGGACAGATGCATTTTCATGAAAAGCACCACATGGAAGAGAAAATTTCTCCTCTTTTATTTTTAAAAAGGGTGCCAGATGCAAATGTTTCACTGGACGCCTGTAAGTACTTAAAATACAAAACACCTTCTTCAAATGCATTAAGCACACTGTGAGGCACTTTAAATACACTTGCTTTGTCAGACAGGCAGCTGGCACCACTTTTGTAATGAACAGGGCAAACATTCTGTCCAGTCAGAGTGTTACCAAAATATAGCAGGAGGCTCAGCTGGACTTGCACTCACGAATATCAAAAGGAGGTTCCTCTCATTACTTTTCTTAAGGATAAAAAATACTGTCTGGCTCTCGTACTCCAGCAAGACAAGAAAAGTTTAGGTCTTCTTTTCACCCAGGTCTCTCTGCAGAGGGCACATGCTGAACCCAGCTCCTGCTTTCTCATCTCTGAACTGTACAAACCCCTCCTTCCCAGCGTTTCCCAAACATGCACTGTTCTGCAGGTGATCAAAAGCCTCCCCTCATCTTCAATTATTCTGCCACAGTAAATATAAAGCCTTCAGAAGACAGTAGCCACATCAGCAAAAGCATTCGTTAAAGCCACATGAGCTATCAAACTTTTCAGGCCTGCGTTTGGTCTAATGAAATTTCTCACCTTGTACATTTCTGAAGAAAAATGAGAAATGAAATCATCCAACAAACGAAGAAATCCAGGCTTTCTGGAAGTGAGTTGTGCGTTTAAACACACAACATTTAGGGGCATGGAACTAAATGCAGGGTAGAATTTGCCTCATTTACTGAGAAGCACCAGAGGAAAAGGTTTTCTGTAGCGGGAAAAATTATTTCTATACTTCCCCCTCCTCAAATAAGAGCAAACTGCCAATTCCACCTGAAACTGTACTTCAGGTTTTTAAACACGATTATAATTTCCTGAGCCGAGACTCACTCGCTGTTTATAGCCCATTCCCCTTCTTGAAGGAAGTTAAAAGCAATGTTTAGAGCGAGTTCTATGCATGTAGCCACACCTAAAACACAAGCCAATGCCTTCCCTCCCCCTCCTCCAAACCCAGGAGCGGCCACAGCTGGAACTGTTTTACACCGGCCGGCGGAGCCGAGCTGTGTGCGAGCTCTCGCTCCCTCGCTCGCCTCCTCTTTGTCTGTCAAGCCAGGAGACGTTGGCCTCCATGGTCCGGCTGCGTCCCCTGAGGACGGTGGGTAAACACGAGCCCGTCCCAGGCTCCCTCCTGCTGGGGTCAGGTGATGCCGTGTCAAAAGCCAGCCACAGAAAGATCTGGAAAAGCAGCTTGTGAGGAGAGGCTTTCGCCTTCCTGGAAATGACAAAAAGCACACGGTTGGGTTTCCAGTTTCCCTACTATCTTGGAAGCTTAGTGAGAACACGGCTCCTACTGTAACAACAGGGTGCTCTGAAAAAGGATTTCTTCCTTGCTTTGCAGAGCGTATTTAGGACGCGCGTGGGGTTGGCTGGGCTCTGGCAGGCGTGGTGGGACCGTCCCCAGGCTGAGGGACAGCGGGCAGGTGAGGCGGCGCTACGCACTCTGGAGAAGGACGAGGCTCTGCCAGGTCCCGCGGGGCTGGGAGGGAGGCAAAGCCTGCCCCGTGGAAAAGGCAAGTCAGTAACAGTGGGAAAAAGGCAAGCTGGAGTGTTTCTGAAGGCTGAAAGACAAAGAGAGGGTACACGCTCTCAGGCGTCGGAGGGAGAGCAACACAGGGGATACTGAGGATGCACAACAGAAACAAAATAAACTTTTAAGATGCTGCAGAACCATTCTCGGGATGCAGGGACGGCCGCGCACAAAGGTGCACACGTACATATCAACTGACTCTTTCAAAAGCCACATCTAAAATTTCATTTAAAAAAGCACAGCTGCTTCTCTACCCTGACTTTGTCTTTAAGGACTTAGCTAAGCTGAAGGAGTGGCCAGAAAAGAGGGAAAAAAAACAACAAAAAAAAAACCAAAAAAAAAAAAACCCCCACACTTCAACCCATCTCTCTCAAATTCTTTTATTTCAGCAATGCATTAAGCAATCTCCCTGCAGAGTTATTCTCTTCTTCCTGGTGTGGATAAAGCTCCCCCTGGGGAGCTCTGTAATTTCCAGCTTCTCCGAATTCAGGTATTAGTAAAGACCGCTTGGGGACACGCAACAATATAACTCTACATTTTCAGGCATTCGGAGAGAACCCCCTAAGGGTCCCAAGTTCAAATTTCTGAAATGTAGGCATTGTAAAAGGAACCTCGGGGGACTCCAGCAATAGAAATCTGCTGAATTCAAAGCATTTCCTAAGCCCTGGCAGGAGCCTTTGCTCCCACTGGAGGCTTTTTATAAAACATGTGTTGCTGACATGTTGACAGATTGCTCAGTGAAGTGTTAGGTGCATACACAGGCTGGCCATTTAGGGGGACATCAGTTTACCCTTCATCTCTACCTGAAGCACCATGTTTTATACATTACCCGAGGACAGGCAGAAAACAGACACTCTCCTACAAAGTACAGTATCACTTGGCAAGAGACACACAAAAAAAAGTAAAATAAAATAATAATATTAATAATAAAAAGGCCCCCACCAAACTAAAGCTGTTCCATCTATACAATATATACATACACACACGCATGCAAGGAGAGGGAGAGAGACAGGGAGGGAGTTGTACAGAATCTTCCAAATATCAAAAAGGTCAGAAAATAAATTAAGTGTACAATGCAAGGCCTAGGCTGGAAATTGCCTCCATGTATCAGGCCTGCCACCCCTTTTCTACACAGGCCAGAGCTCTGAGGGTATAATGAGCAAAGGAATTTTCTAATGACAGCTGACTGTTGGGAGGTAATCTGATCAAAGGCCGATATTAAATCCAACTTCTGCTCATATCAGGGTATTAGTGATGTACGACTTAATAACCCAGCAGCTCCAAAAGTGCTGCCGTGGCAACAGGATGGAAATTGGGATAATAATGTATTCATGGTGCTGGCGACCTGGGGCTGCAGTGCGTGCTCTCAGGGGAGGGCACTTCACCCTGAGCCAGACGTGTCTGGGCAAAATCACTTCACAAAGGACAGGAGTTGAATACTGAAGAGCTCTGGCACTGATGAGTGTGTCGATAAGGGGAAGAGTGGAATGAAGTGAAGGGAGGAAAGGAAAAACATTTTCAGCAGAAGAGCTTGAGTGGTGCTTCTCTGAAAAACTGATGGGGCTCAAGAAGCTCTCCCCGACAAGTACAACCAAAATGGATAATTATTAAATGAACATAAAACTACATTCTCTGCAAAGTGCTGAAGGATGGATAGCACCAGCTTACACAAAGTGACAAGATTTTCACATCAGGCTACATCTATCTTCCAGCACTTCCACTGTGCATAAAAGGGCCACTGCCTGCTACCATCAATATCCAAAATTCCTTTAACATTAAACAGCTTCTCAACCTTTCCTGCCCTTAAATCTCTCAAGGAAGAAAAACCAAGGAAAGGTCACACATCAGCCACACCTTTCTGGGTCCTGTCACTGCTTTTCCTGCATAAATGGAAATCTCCTTCACATTATTTGCCCCTTCCCCCCCCCTTCTATAATCACTACAGCAATGCATAAAATATCAAAACCACACATTTCTTTTCTCTCTGGTATGAAACCAGAAAGAAACTTGGCAACAGAATACAGCCTTTTCAGAGCAACCATACAAATTAATTTAACATCAGTTTCTTTGATTCTCTAAATCAGGAAACAAAGATGGATATATGTGTTATTTGAATTCCATTTATTTTCTAGACGATAGACAGTGGAGAGAGGGTCTTTCTTTCATTCAACGGTAATTCAAAGCTACTTTAAAATACCAGAGTCATTTGGGGGTGGGGGTTCCGGTGGCAAGAAAACTTTTGTTAACTGTATTAGGGGAGGGGACTGGGTGTCCATCCTTCTGATGTCCTCCAGTGCCTCTCTTGCACAGTTCACTGGACTATCTGCTTGCATAAATTTACAGCCATTCAAATCACTCGCAAAGTCCCAGCAGAACCCACTTCTGCTGAGGAGCTTCAACAAGGGGTAAAAAAACCCACCTAGAATCTGCTCGTTGCCACTGCATCAACCCCACAACATGGATCCCAGGGAAATCCAGCTCTATAGCTTGTCTCTGACATGTCATGGAGGGGATAACTTAGAATATCCCTCTTTCTATCCGCATGCTGTACCTGGTGCCAACAACGTACACGTTGTACTCTTAGGTGCTCTTCCTGCCTTTCCTAGTATTACAGATAATTTGCTAGTTTCAGAGTGTACTTATTACAGGACTGTCAGAGGAGTTTTTGTTTCAACAACACGTTAACTTTACTGCACTTATAAAAAACATTATGTGTCCCCTGTGATTCTGTGTGTTTAAGAGCAGCGAAATGTTATTGATCCCAGTGTGACAAATCAAGAGTTAGGTAATGTCTACAAAACTCAATTTTCTGCAAGACATAAAACCCTTTTTATGAAACCCTTCCTTAAGAAATTCAGGAAAAATACACACAAAAAAAAATTAGAGCAGAAAGGTCAGCAACTATTTTTTTTAATTAATGTAATCCAATTCTAGTCTAATGACAGGCATATGACCACCGAGGCCAATTTAAAGTAATATTTACTCTTACTACTGTAAAACAGTATGCGAAAACTCCTGATTTATAAAATCACTTTGATATAATTAAGAACCTTATTCAGAAAGCCCAAAAAACTAAATTCAGTTTGCCTCTGGCAAGCATTCAGCATCAAGTACACTAAGTTTGGATTCACGCACAGGTTACATAATGCGTAAGGTTTTCCAGGATTTCAGTTCAAACTGCTTATATGACCTTAATGTACATTTCCAGAATGAGTTGGCTTTAAAAAAAAATCTCAGCAATGAAAACACCCCATTCAATTTCTCCTAAAAGCTACACATTTGCCTAAATTCCTTTTTTTTTTTTAATTTTTTTTGTCAACCAGTTTCCTTATCTCAATGCCTACGTAGAAGCAGCGATGAAATGCTAGGGGAGAGAGGCACCAAAAGGCAAGAGCAAGAACCCTGTTGTAATCAGCATCTACAGAAATTTCACAGGTATGGATACATACTGGGATTTTTTTTTGCCCCGACTGCCCAGGGACAGCACTGGTACTGCATTTAATTAACAAGCAAATGTGATGCCCTCTGATGTGAGCAACACTGAGCCAATCACTTATGTTCTTAAAAACCAGATGTATTGCATGCACTGTACAACTCCTGAATACTAGAATATCCATTTTATATCCATTTTCCAGCAAACTTGAATCTGTCACAAGCCTCCCCTTGCTCCCTATCCTCTTTATTCCTTTTTGGTTTTAGCTTCCACCTTAAAATTTGTTTTCCAGATCTGTTGGTAGTTCTCTATATTTCTTTTCTGTCTACTGCATTCATAATTATTCAGCTGCATTATAGCACTTAGAAAAAAACAATCCCAGCTTTGGG
>JANIJG010021028.1:18470-46841 GCA_024611175.1 Megaceryle torquata
TTTTTTTGCCTACTATTCTAAACATCTTTAAGCTCCATTAAACACATTAAAAAAAACCCCCCCAATCTTGGAAAAAAAAAAAAGGGGGGGGGGGGGAGGAAAAAAAAAAAAAGAAATCATTTGATTTTCATTGCCCTGGAGAGAATTAAATACCCCCAAGGAAAAATTCTGGTACATTCTCTGCACACATTTACATGCAGCCAGTGAAGTAAACATTTCCATAATTGCTCACTTCAGAACACGTTACCCAGTTCCTAGGTACAATAACTGTCAGGAGTCAATGAGGAATAAAGAATTTTCCTGAATCCTTGCACATAACCTGACTAGCATTAATAACTCCGCAGTTGTACATAAGTTAAGAAATGGATTACTGCCAGGCAACAACCTTGCTCTGAACACTTTGGGCATAATGTGTTCTTCAAACTACCATTAACAAAATAAATAACTATTAAAAAATAAAACACCCTAAAAACTCAAGGCTATTGATATCCAAGTATACTTCTCTCTCCATTAAAAACCAGAAAGCCCGAACTAGATCTTTTTCTTAACCTTGGAAATTATAGTAACATATGGCTTCCATTTACTTCCAATTTTACTTGTACTATGAGCTTCTTTGGTGAAGTTGTCTTCTATTGCTAAATGACAAAATGAATGATGAAATTCAGTTGCTATGCTAGAAAAACAAAAAACAAACACTGGTGCCTAATCCCAAAGGAAAACTGGACTTCAGTTATGAATCATTCTTACCAGCAAATCTTGGATATCTTAAAAAGAAAGGAAAAAAAAAGACTTTATGTACTTATAGAAAACAAAAGACAATCTAAAAACTTTACTAGAAAGATTCTCCTTCTGCTCCTTATGATTAGAATCCAAGGGTAGTGAGCACACCACAAACCTTCTGTGGTTATTTAAACAGAAGTTCCCTGCTACAGGGGACACAAATGAATTGTGCCAACATCAAGCCCGCTCAGTTTTTATTGCCTGCTTGCAGAGCTCTTCATATTGCTGAGACCACAATGAAGAGCCCTGTAAACATGTAATAAAGCCAAGCCCATTGGATGTCACAGTATTAGCAATTTTTCTGCAAAATGAAAGTATACCCGCTTTGTCATCAGGCTGATTTGAAAAGCTCTCACCCATTGCATGGTTACTTAATCCTTTTTGATGTTTCATCTGGAGTCTGCTTAATTGGACTGTGAAGAAAACTCACCTAATTATTTTTTTAAATGTGACATTTTGGGGGGGTTTTTTATTTGTTTGTTTTGGTTTGGTTTTTTTTTTAATGGCTTATCTAGACAATCAACTTGTGAAGACAATAAAAGTGTAGCTCTGTGTGTTATAAAGTATTTATGATATTTTCAACGGATTTTTTCACCGAGGCAGAAAATATCCTTTTAATAAGCCCTTTTTACTGCAAGAAGCTATTATTGGTCTCTTCTTTATTGTTGTTTTCTTATTTTCAGCATAAACATAACGGAGGGAAAAAGGAAGAGAGAAGAAAGCAGTCAGAAGACAGATGCAGACAACAGAATTGTTATATAATCTGATAAAATGATGAATAAAATTAAAACTGGCTGTCAAGCAAAATGAAAAGCAATTTTGCTTACAATTTTCTGAGTGGCTATGGAAAAGCAGCCAAATCTATGTACAGCACGCGGTCTGTATTTTATGAGTACACACAATAACCAGAAAGGTGCTTTGATAAGAAAGAATGCAATGATGAGCACAGCCTAAAATACTGAATAATGCACTCGATACAACTTCTCCTCCAAAAGTCCAGAGAAAATGTTTGAAAGCCATATTAAACAGAATAATGAACTAACAGAAGAACCCATCAGTTACGTATTCAGGAAATGCAGAAAAATTCCTCCTAGAGACTCTGTTAATTAGAACAAATCCTAACTACTGCCTGAGGGCTGCCAGAAACAAGGCTGTACTCCCTACTCTTGCACGAACAGAAGTCTTACTGGGGTCAGAGGGACTCATATGCAAACACTGAGGGTAACATTTAACGATCTAAAGATTGTTGTGCTGTTCGCTTTCAAGTTACGGTGTAAATCACCCAGGTAACAAATGGCAAGTAAAGGGGAATGATGCCACAGAAACAGCATTTTTCAAAGGAATTTGGTGAAGAGGTAGGTTCCAAAACATAATGGAACTTTAGGGCAATTTGGTCCTAACTCCTGTAAATGCCTAACAATAAATTCCCTCTCTAAGAATCTGCTCACTCTGCTCATGTAGCTGGAATCCATCTGGAGGAGAAAGAGGGATGGTGAAAACTGTATGATCTTCTCACATGGTTGGGCACAGGAGTTGAGATGGGGCTTGAAAAGAGACTTGTACTTGTTTGTCTCTCCATTCTTTTCCATGATTCAGGGAGTTAAGTGGTCACCTGGCAGAACCAAGCAGGATTTAATCCTTCTCTCTGATGCACAACTCCACTTACGAGGTTTTTCCATCTTCTTACAGAGTCATGGAGACTGGCCACAACTTTCATAAATGTGGGCGGAAAGCTCTCCTCTCACCCAGGGTGGCTGGTTGGTAGTGTTCCTCCATGCCCAGAGGGTTACATCAATCACACGATAAGGGGCTCAGGAACAGAACTTTTCCACCAGGTAAGAGAGACCTTTCCTCTGCAGTATGGCATCATCAGCTTCCCGGGAGCTTTTGGAAGACTCACTTTTAAAGTCTCCTGCTCCTCCAAGGATATTTTGGTGGCAGCCTCAGTCTCTTCCCTGGTCTCCCCCAGTAAAGTAGAGTTGTGGCTTTTTGTCTTTCAGTACAGACTTTACAGATTCCAGTGTAAGGGAGATACTTCAAAATTATGCTGTTGACAGACTGTGAAAACCAGACATCAGTGCTATCATACTCTAAGACAGTTGGTCACCTCAAGATGCAGGCCCACTCCTGATCTTTTTTTCCTGCAACAATGCTGCAAATACCTCAGAAGAGGAGACTTCCTATCTTACAGCAGCATAATCAGCACAAAAGCCAGTAACGAACACACACTGTATGTTTATGGTTCACAAGGCTTCACATTGTTAATAAGCAGATAAAACAAGAAGAAAGGGCTGTTCTTTGTTTACATCACTCCCCTCATAAGCAACAGATGTCCTGATAGACTAGACTGCATTGGCTTTGTTAGTTGAGAACCTCCCGCTGGCCCTGGATGGGAACCAAGCATCCATACTGATTTTGTTACAATTGTCAGCTACTTCTGTTACTACAAACCATGAACGTTGCTGACTCATCTGTGGTCCCAGGGGCACGGAGGAAATAATGTATGGAGTCATGCAGTGACTCCATGTATTGTTTTCCTCCTAAGATGACTACTGCTTGCTCACCCAAGAGTGCTTTCTTGTGGGGTGCCACACAGTTTCCTGACATCACCCTTCCTGGTGACTGTGTACATGAGGAAATGGATAGCAGAATCACAGTCTTCTGATTTCTGTCAGTGACACTGAATAATTTATGGGTGTTTTACCAGGACCAAGATGTAGGTGGAGATGAGCTATCCAATGCCCAGTCCAGCATACTGGCCGTGAGTCACGGCTAGCTGCCAGAGGCACAGAAAGACCACACAGACTCCTTCCAGAGGGGCAAACATGCCTGAATTCTGTGGTGGTGTGCCACGGTCCCTGCTGGGTTTCCATGTTTCGGGCTATCCAGAAAAAGCCAAAGGACAAACAACCTTCTTGGGTGATGCCAGAGGCTCTTGTAGTTTAACACATAGACTGAAGCAGAGATTACCATTGTATTCTGCAACAGAATTTCATCTCCAGAGCACTTCAAAACTTAGCTGGTGGAAGATGCAGAAATGCCATTACTGAACAGTTTTATACACGGAACATCATCGCTCCATGTTTCATCATCCTCTTTGACCCTCAGTTTCCTTTCAGCCCTAGCTTATAGTGCTGCTCTTATCTACTAGTCTTACTTAACCTGGGGCATATACATGAGAGAGGACAGACAGGACAGATTTCCTCAGGTGCTTTACTCAGAGGACACTGTCTGGTTGGCTCCTGAAAGGCTGGCAGGTGCCCTCTCTAAAATCTCCAATCGCGTGAATTCCATTTCCATTCTTCTATCACAGTTTGCATTTGTCAGCTTTGATGCTGCAGGGCCAATTTGGTGTGGGTTGTGTTTTGGCTGAAATGTGCTAGAGGAGGAAAGAAAATGGGGAAGAAAGCTATAGTTGAGGTAGGGAATAATTGTGCAGAGAATGCTTAAATAGCATTTGCATACTGATCCTAATTACTGCTCCCATTTTTACGATTCCTGGCAAACACAGTTTTATAAACTGAAAAAACAAGCTCATGTATTTATTTGTTCTCACACGGGGCTTTTTGTCATGACAGTCTATAAATGCCTAGGATGACATGCCATCAGGGCTTCCTCCCTTAAAATGTTTTTCTCAGCCTCTTTGGTCATGGAAGCTGCAGGCGTCAGACAGTGTGGCTTTGCAGGGGGGGGCATGTACTCCTCAGACCTTCAAAATCAAGCATCCATTATGGCATGTGCCATCCAGAATGACTTGGGCTTATATTCTGCTCAGTGAGCCAAGGTTGTCTACTTCACTGAGAAGAACTATGCAGGACAGCATCTCCTTTGTTTATTCTGTTTTCACAGATGAAAGACCAGTTTGATGAATGACACATGGATGTCTCAAAAAGTTGTTAACTAGAACCATTCTCTGGGTTTACACTCCAAAGCTTCAACCTGTCTCTGGTGACATGGCAATCTCCCCACACTTCCAAAGGGAAACTGCCTTACGTTTTACCCAAAGCTCTTCCCCTTTAAAATACAGTGGCAAGGCTGAATTTCTTGTCACTGCAGGTTACAGCTTGTTGGTCCAGATCACATTTGCAGTGGGAAGTAATGTAATGCTCCCTTTTGACTTCTCCTGGCCAGCAATCACTTCATTTCTGAAACAGAGTGCTGTGCGACCCTGCTCTCTAAAGCCCTGTGTCATGAGCACTGTAGATGTCCTTGAGGCATAAGGCTGATAGTAGTCCAGGTAACTGTGAACACCACCTGCGTGAGGCACAGGATAATAATAAAGATGGCAGCAGTGCCTCTACTTCACCACATTATTCTCCTTTGGTTTCATTTTCTATGTTTAAAAAGCAGTTGGTGTGCTCCAGCTTAAAAATAATGATAGATAAATCAATGATTTGAATCTCCTCGAGAATTTTTTTCAGCCTTATCTTTGATGAGATCTTAGAAAAAAACCTGTTAGTATTCTCAAGTTACTACCACTCAGCAGCTGACCTAGCTGTCTGCAGCAGGG
Source organism: Megaceryle torquata (assembly GCA_024611175.1). Taxonomy (NCBI): domain Eukaryota; kingdom Metazoa; phylum Chordata; class Aves; order Coraciiformes; family Cerylidae; genus Megaceryle; species Megaceryle torquata. Next base: position 23,761 of record JANIJG010021028.1, read on the forward strand.
TCCTTTCCATGACATGTACGCTTGAAGTTTGGGGTGACGATACTAATAGCACAGCCTTGAATTGTGTCTCCATTCCTCAACGTGACACTAAAAGTGGACTGTGCTGCTCTGGAGCATTTTATCAGCTCACAGTGATTGAAAGATTCTCCCCGAGGCTCTTTTCTCCTTAATATTATGCAGAATTTCTGCCTTCTCTTACAAAAGAAAATTCCTTGTTTAACTTCTCTAGGGTCACTGTATACTGGTGCAGAAAAACAGGTGCAAGACAGGTCTCTCTTTCATGTTAAATTTCTGTATGCTTCAATTCTCCATAGATGATTCAAATCATTTCTGTATCAAATTACCTGGTTTTAACTACTGACAGGATCAAATTAACAAGAAAAAATGGAATATCAAATGAAACACATTGTAATGAGGGTGTGACACACAGAAGTACTGCTAACAGACTGAACTCTGTTCCCCTGTTCAGAAAGGTACCTGTGCACTCCCCTAACTTACAGCAGGCTAACAGTGAACAAATGCAACAGGCTGAGCAATGCGTTTGAAGTTAAACTTCACCTCTGCCTTCAGTGACTGAAAGCCTCTGTCTCCTGGATTCAGTCACCTGCCGAGTTCAGAGGACACAGGTGTGAAACTACTGTTTTCTACAGAAATTCCTGTTTCAAAGAGTTGACTCTGTGAAAGGACTGTCACATTACGCAGCCAACGTACAATATCAACAACCAGGTTAAGTGGAGGCCAGCACATTTCTGTCCTTTGCAAATCAATTACACAGACTTGGCACATCCACGCTGTGCATTAAGGCAAATGTAAAAAACCCAAGTTACTGGGGACCTTGCCAGCCCTGGAACTGAAGCAGCATCCCGAGGAAGAGAAGTTGTTTGCTCACGAGTTAATACAACTCTCTTACTTAGAGAGCTAAGCTATCTGCGTGGAATTATTCCATACAACACAGAAATAACAGTTACTGCTCACCACTGCAAGGGACTTGGCATTGAGATCCATTCTACTCCGTCCTATGCAATAAGCTTTTCTTCGTCATCATCCTCTTCCCTTTTGACACCCAGACCACAACGGAAAATTCTGAGTAACATCAACAACACAGGAGCCTGAATGTCCATTATCTGCTTGTGCTCAGCCTTCCTGCACTTCAGTAGACATGAATATTAAGAATGAAGAGTTTCTGAACAGATTCAGCTTATGTTACCAAATTAATCTGATTATTACACTGACCACAAGGTCCTTTCCTCGGGTATTTTCTTCTTCACCTGCTATAGTAAACACCAGTAAGTAATAACAAATGAAAGTCCAAAGAAGGCTGCCACAGTAATGCCTAACTATTGCTCTGAGAGAAAAGATTATTTTTTGCGCATGCTGAAGTGACTACATTGAAATCCAGAGTCCTGTTCCCTCTTTTTGGATGCTAGTTCTGCTTTCAGAATCACTTAAATACAGAGGTACAGTCTGTTTACTGGTTTGTCTGGTCACACGTATTCACGTGAATAGTTAAATCTTTTAAGTTTCATAAATTAAACTGGAGCAGTGAGGGTGGAGGAACAGAGGACTGTTTTGTTAGCTTTCAGCACAGAGTGAGATGGGTCTCGGGCACCTCCGTATCCTTTCAGCTATTAAGGTATTTATTCAGCAATTAAAGATTGCAGCCAACACGTTCTCCACTTCACCTTGCTTTGATGATTTGCCATCATTTCATTTTTTCACAGAAGACATTTTTATAGATCTACAAAACTTAACTTAGACTAGAGATCCATTTGCAAGCCATAATCTCATTTCAATGAGTAGCACATTATGGTCAGTAAATTAAATGTTGGGTATACATTTAGGCATACCTATTTTCAAATCATTTAAACAAATTTATATGGTATATAGATATGGAAAACAGCCAGAGTTAACAGATGTTGCCCTCTAATCTTTAAAGCCTCATCCTTTACTTTATAGTTGCAAAGGCAGGTATTTGAGGTCTCAAATAAAACATACACTTCTGAATACAATTTTATAAATAGTCGCACTTTGAAGGAGTGGCTACGCTTTTCATAAAGAAAGACTCCCAGAAAATGTTTTCTGAAATAGAACTTTGATGGCTAGAACTCAGTAATTTAAATCAATATATAACCTCGTAGCAAAGTGCTATTGGTACAAGTTTCATACCTCTAGATCTTGCTTCCCAGTCAGGTTCCACAAAACCTAAATTTGGAATCACAAGAGTTCACTTTGTATCCCCAATACAATTGTATAATATGTCAGGGGAAAAGGACTGGAAACCAGTTCCCTACTACTACAGCTATTTGGAAATCCATTGTGGGAGTGATTGGTAGTATCTGTACGCACCATGACTTGCCTCTCTGTAACAGTATTAACTGGCACAACTGGTATAAGGAATAGGCTAGTTTATAATTCTAATTAAATTCATGTGCTGCTTGGTACCAGTAATTTCATCCTGGAATGCCATATATTCCAATTTCCCACCTAAGCCAAGGGAAAAGAGTAAAGAATAGTGACAAACACACCACAACTGAACAAAGAAGCTGTCCCTCTTCACTCTCTCCTGCACTTCAATCACATGATTGCTATTTAAGTACAATCTAAACAGGCACAGTAGAGTTATCATTATGTCTTCTGCATGTGGTACTTTTTCTTTTAAAATAACCTGTGCATCTTAATGCCCCAGATTTGGAAACAGAGCATTCCTGAATAACAATTTCCTGGTATAACATTTCACCTCATACGCAAAAGTTTCCTTCAGTGATGGCTTGGAAGAAGCAGTGGAAAGCATTAGATTGTGGGATGGTCAAAAGAACAAAGCAGGGTGGAGAATGTTAACATTCAGTGAAATTACTTACCTTTGCTTGCAAAATTAAATTCTTGCCTGAAGTTTACTGTTTTTCAACCTGGGAATAATTTTTCTATGCTTTCTCAACTTAAGAGAAAACAGTGGTACTTCTGGGCTCACGTCGAGACAAGATGCCATTAAATGAGCCAGAACAGTGTATTTAGGGGAGGCAACAACTGATGCGTGTGTTTCAGGATCACAACTTCAGATGCAAGCAGATATCTCTCACCTTAAGTGATTAAGTTCATTTTTTGATTTAATTTTTAAGTACCCTTAGATCTTCCTGACCCTTCTGAGACACTGTGAAGATAAATACATCAAAGTCCCAAAGCAAAAAGGTACTGTCACACTGGGAGTTAAACCCCAGACAGGCAGGATTTAAGAGAGACACACTTGGTATTTCTTCACCAATCATTGCAAAATGGAAGTTCAAAAATATTAAAAAAAAAAAAAGCTGCATGCCTTTCTCTGGATGAAAACACTGAAGTTACTAATTATCTACACGAAGCAGAGAATTCTGACTGTAAGTAATTACTCATGAAAAGTGACGGTAATTTGTCTAACTCATCTACTCTCACCTGGTCCCCTCTACATTCAACTCTGCACTCACTGAACCTCTTTCATGTAGGTTGGCTTTTCAGGATCAGTAATTTTAAATAGCTTAAAATCTACTCATGGCTTAACAATGGAAGAAATGAGTGGACTTTAAATCTATTTTCTTCATGAGGGAGCACGGGCTTGCATTAATTTTCTTGTCAGCAATCAAGTAGAATCATTTCCCCGGTTTCCTCCTCAAATCTGTATTGAATAACCATGTCTGTTCTTTCATTTATGAATCTTCTGAAAGAACAAGCAAATAATCATAACACAGAAGTCCTGAAAGTGAGAAACATTAGTCATTGATGTTCGGATTTTCACTACTCAGAAGTTATTTTAAAAAAACAGCAGATCAAATACACAGCTACACCATTTGCCTTTCTACCAGCACAAGAGTCTTCCATATTCTCAGCAAATGTAATACAGAAAGGAAAAAAAGTGAAAAAAATTAAAAAATAAATGTGAAGTTGGGAGGGAAGACAAGAAATTAGAATGACATGGCCTTGAATAATGAGGCAATGTGGAGAAGGTTAACATTCTGTGAAATTACTTACCTTTATCTGTAAAGGTAAATTCTAGTCTGAAGTTTACTGGCTTTCAGTCTGGGAATCATTTCTTTACGCTTCCTCAGCTTAGACAAAAAGAGTGGTACTTCTGGTATGAAAGCAGGCTCACTGAGTGCGCTCAATTTTAAATATCAGGGAGGAAACAAGTCAACAAGCAATGCCTTAGGACAGAAATAGGAACTGTATTCTCTCCCCCTTCCTGCTCTAGCCCATAGGAAAAAAGTGCAGAGTGGATAGAGAAGAACCATGCCAAAGCACATCTGAGGACTGACTTTATGAGATCAGTTATGGAGCTGCAAATCTTAAGGTAAAGGAACTTTATTTAGATATCGGTCTTCGAATGATTAATCCACTCACTGCATGAACTTCAAATGAACTACATAAATCTGAGCCAGGTCTGTGTTACAAAGAAAAAAAGAAAAAAAAAGAAAAAAAAGAAATCGGAAGAGAAGTATGACATCCTGCAGGCATTTTGCTCAGACAGGCTTAGTGTTTCTTAAAATATGGTACACCTGATTATGCTCATAAGGCCTGGAAAAGGGGCCTGATATAATCTTTATTTACACAATAATATAACATTACATGTGGTATTTTAGAAGCAGTGTGGGCCAGCTATTCACATACAAAAATAGACACTTTCTGGGTCCAGGAGATGATGTACAGTTTCTTGAGGGGGAAAAAAATAGAAGACCATCCATGTTTCTCATAGATGAAATGCTAGCAAAAATGCTAATCATAAAGAGTGGTTTTAATTGAAACATACAACAAAATTATATTGGAATTTTAACACACAACACCTTTAGAGGCAAATACTATTATACAAAAAGCAACTAAAAGAGTTTTATATTGGAGCTGTGTCTCTAAAGCTAATATGCAATCTAATTAACTCACAAGGACTCTTCTTTTAATATGATTTAACTGCTTATTGAGAAGCAGTAAGAAAGAAGAACCTTTTATCCACTATTTTAAGCAATGTGTAAGAAAGAAAGAGGATACTATCATGAAAAACTTAGAGCCAATCAAAGAAAAAGATGCTTGCTGAAAGATCTTTCTCTTTTCCAGCCCCCCCCCCCAAAAAAATTCCATAGGAGAAAATGTTAAATACCATTTTTACAGTCAAAATAAAATTTCTACAATACCAGTGTCATCAAATGCACTTGCAGTTGCAAGGTGTAATAAGAAAGGATTTTTAGTCAATAACAAAATAATTTTCATTTATTTGTAAAATGTCATTCTCTGCTCTTCCCATTCCCTCTCCTCAGAAGCAGGCACATCATTCTGATAAAACTATATGCTTCATTGTTAAAAGAATAGCTGGCAAGCCTATAAACTATGCAAATAACATTTGGATTGCAAACTACATTTACTACACTTGTCTGATTGAAGAGTGATCATCCCATGTCTCAATTCACTAAGAGCATACCGACCACCTAAACACACATTTCCCATACCCCTAATAGCTCCTACAGTTTAGGAAACACATTTGACATATTACAGTAAAAGATTTCAAATCCAAACTTTCCTTCCGCAGAGCATCCTCTATTTATACATCCTAGAATGCTATGAAAGGAAAGGGAGGAATGCTGCACCCAGTCTATGGCATTTGTACTGGGGTTTGTTACAACCCATGGTTTGATTCTTAAGCTCTCTAATAAGAGGCAGAACCCCAAGCCTCAGCAAGTGTGTATTAGAAAGCATATATTATGCCCTCTATTGAAAATTACGTAATTTGACAGTAAAATGTATAAGTAAGCCCATAATTGCCTTAAGAGTCTGCCACATCGTCAGCCCTCCAGGCTCACAAGTCAAAATATTGTGTTAGAGCTCCCACAGAAGAGAAGAAGGGAGAAAAGGGAGGGCCAGGATGTGACTTGAGGGCTAAACACTCCTCTGAGCCGCTTCCTCACCCCCACGATTCAGAACTGTGTGGCACTGACAACCTCTGCTCAAGAAACAGTTTCCACAGCTTTGGCCAGGTCACCAGGACCAGCCTCCCTCTGTGTATGGCAAAAGAGCTTGTGCCACCAGTTGCCTCTGAAACAAAGAATCAAAGCATTTTGAAACATGGAACTCCCAGGAGCACTAGCCACCTGAAAAACAAAACATCAGCCTTTTTTTTTTTTTTGGCACTGCACCTGTGGAATAATCCATCCATCTGCATCTTAAAAGTTGCGGTGCAATCTGCTTTGTGTGGACAGCAGAGATCCTGTGGCATTTTTCACCAGAGCAGGAGGTTTGCCACATTATTCTTGGCTTGGATTTCCTGTCTCCCCCTACTACGTCTCACGGGCCTTAGCTGTTGTCTTCTGCAAAGCTGGCTACATTTCATGGTACTGTAGATAAACAGTTGTAAAAATTATTTGCAGCATAGAGAATGAAAGGCATTGTGCAATTCTTACAGGCATATCAAATACAGGGTTTGCCCCACATGCAAAGAACAACAGTACGGACACGCCGAGCATGTGACATCTGCGAGCCCCTTTCACCACCCTCACAGCACCAGATCCACTGGCGGAGGTGCAGTTTCAAATACAGCATATGAAAAAACTCTGTGGGACTCACAGCACACACAGATTCTCCTTGATTTCCTATCCAAGCCCATGAATTTTGCAAGAGGTAGAGTTTAGCCTTTAATTTGTATTGGGCTTCTTTCCATGCCCAGAGACGAGAACTGTACAAGTAATTTTTCAGCGCTTCAGGCTCTGCCCAGTAACTGAAATGCCCTAGAAAAGGCTGTAAGCCTCTCACGAAGCCAACTCAGTATGCATAAACTCAACATCCACAATAAATCAGGGTCAGCTCTGCCTGTATTGAGATGACAAAATAAATAAATAAATAAATGCTCTGTGGAATACCAAACACTATTTTGCCCCATGCTATGAGGGACTTGGGAACTCCTTGTGATACTTTTGGTGGAATCCACTGTGGTATATTCCCAAAAGAAACATTACACAAAAGCTGGAGCATTTATAAAAGTGATCAAAAGCTGATCAAATCAAGAATGAGACTGTTGCAATGGATGACTGTGCAAATAACAAGATGGGCTGTAGACCTGAGACTGCATCTATGGTCTTGGTTCCTATAAAAAGCATCATCAAGGCCAGCAGAGGCTGCATATTGGGTGAGTTGCAGGCTGCTATTCTTTCTGAAGTACCCTACAGGAATAGTTACATTATTCTAGAGATCCTAGAGGCAAAAAAAGGAATGGAGACAAACAGTTGTAAAGCGGAGAGTGAAAAAGGAGGGAGAAGAGACAAGGAGAAAAGCAGTGGGATGTTCCAGCACTAGGAAAGGGGGGGGGGGGGGGAAAACACCTCTACCCTTCTCAGCCAAAGGGAGAGCTGCAGGGTTACCTGACCTGCTGATAGTGGAAAAGGCAAGAGAAATAAAGGCACACCTACAGGAACAGTCAGTAAGAGAACAGAAAGCATAAAGATAACAAGCACAGAAAAGTAGCAAGAATATACATACCAAATAATGAGAAAATCAAAGACAATGACAGGTGGAGAGCGTCACACAAGAGGCAGGATCTAATTTTAATAAGAAAATCTGCATTCTTTCATTTTCTCAGCCTTTGCTTTTGAGAGCACCCAGTACCACAGCAGACAGGGGAAGCTTTCCTACCTTCAAACTCACCTGTCATGGGAAAATGCTTGTAACTATAGGGTTAATAGCACAGCCTGACAGTTGTTTGGGAAGTGCTATTTGAAAATAAGTTTGCTAAGAGCTGATTATTTCAAAATGATAAAGTGTGTTGGAAAGGCACTGAATGTTATGGGGAAGAATCCTGAAAGTAAAAATAGAATCAAAGGAGAATTCAGACTCGCTAGTGGAAATCCTGCCCTCAACAAACATAACAATGACATTTCCATTGGTTTCAATGAAGCAAAGATTACAGCCACTAACTGATGGATATAAACTAAAAAACATTCTACATAGAAGCCCAATGAAGGAAAGATTGTCCTGAAATGCAAAATATTCTAATAATAACAGGACAGCAAAAGCAAATATTAAAACTGCTTTAAGTATTTCAAATGGAGTTTAGAAGAATAATTAGGAACATGCAGAAACCTATGGTTATTGACATATTAAAATAGTTCAGGACAAAGGATGTGTTGCTTAGAAACTGAATTTACAGGAAAGATCAAACATGCTCAGCTTTGCAAAAATCCAAGCATCACTTTTGGCCATGAAGTCCGATGATAATAAGAAATAAACTCATACACGTGAAAAATTGTTTATATTAATTAATGTGTTAACAGTAAACCTGATGTTATGCACTCACACCAAAGCCTGCATTTGTCAGAGAAAGGTATATTAGTGGCTACTGTTTCATTTCCCTGGGCTTTGCTTTTACAGCTGGTAGAAGGTTTGCAAAGTACTTGAAAAACTTGACCCTTCTCCAGCCTCCCCCGCATGAGTCACCCAACCTTCCTTCAGTCATTAGACTGCACTTCCTGCTGGGATCCAGCAGTAAAACAAATGAGACACACCAGTTCTGGTCATGGTGAGGGAGATAATAAACCAGTGACAGGTATTTTTATGAAATTTAAAATTAATTCCCATATATTATACATATCAACCAAGTGCCAATCCACGGTACTATCTTACATAGAATTCTATTTCAAAAGTCATTTTGAAGCAATCCAGTTCATTCCCTGTCCTGAAAGCATGTTTTCCTTGTTCACATACAGGCAAAATAATTTACTTCATTTTATGTGCTTCAGAAATATTACAGACAAAAATACTAAATCACTTTACTTGTACATGTATAAACTTCGCATTACGTTGATAACATTATTAAGAGGAAAATTTAAAGCAAAATTTCACAGATAAAGTTGCAGCATTTTATATCATCATTAAATCAGTGTCAAATACTCTTTGTCAAGTTTGAGTTTTTTAGAAGTCAACTGCCAGTTCACCTTTTCTAGGTGAATTCAATTCACCATGGTAACACTCAGTTCTACCATGCCTTTACTATTTCCACATTTCTGGGAAAAACCCACTTTCGTCCCTCGTCCCCCACATAAATCCCAAATGAAGCATCCATTCAGCAAAGCAATTGTGCTTAGTCAGCCAAATTTCATAACAAATTTGCCCATTTCTGTCCACAGACCTTCCTGTTATTTTAGGTCCAAACTTGCCTACTATTACACTAACTGTGCTAAGAGAACTGCTGTCCCCATAAACTCATTGGGTTCATTCCACAGTGCACACAGGAGACACAACCCCTTTAAACTTCAAGGAGTTCCCATTGCAGTGGAGAGAGAGAAAAAAAATAAAGAATTTCAGAGATTATGGAATAATCATCTCCAAATCGATCAATTTCCCCCTGAAGGTAAAAAACTGAAAGAAAGAAAAAAGTTGAACAGTTCCAGCTTGTCTTCTTGAAGGGAAAGTACCCCCAGGGCATGTTGTAGAATGATCCCCATCTCTTTCTCCTGATGCTTATTAAGAGGTCATAGATCTCAGTTTTACTACAGCATTCCCAAATGATATCCTCAGCTAAGGACTCTGACCTCTTAGTACAAGCACAGGGATATAAAATTAGGAATACTGAGGGTTGACATTAAGAAAGTTTGCCTCAACTATCCATCACTTTGGAAGAAGAGTTGGAATTAACAGCCTGTTCAGTGTCTTGTAAAAAGCAGAGGAGCATTAGTAGCAGGGACTGCAGGTTCCAGTGTTTTCCATAGGTGCAGCACCCTGAGAAAGGGCTACATTTCCATCGGAACATCACAGTGGATTTCCACAACAAGGTATTCAATACAATAGGTCTCTGCCTTGAAAAGCACAAGGCATAGCTCAGAGCACCCTGGGTGAATTAAGATGTGCTTTCTCTTTGTCTTAACCCTATTCTCTCTGACTACCAGAGTTACAGTACGGAAGCAGAAGTGATTTTACAACCATCTCAGACAGGTTATTATGCCAAAACCAGACAGGGACCAGAATGTCTTTATGAACCTTTCTCCTCCTCCAACATTTTATTTTATTTATTTTTTCCATAAAAAGCGGATTTTTTTACACCCTCCAAATGATTTTTTTGAGAGAACAGACTGAGCCCGTATAGGTGGTGTGTTAGCATAACTACCGCATCACCCGGAAGCCTTAACATTCTACAGCTGATTGTATAAACATGAATTAAGGTTCTTCTACAACTGTATTAAGCAAAGTGTTAAAAAGCTGTGGGGCATTTTGTTACATTTGGCTTTCAAGCTATGAATTTAACTGCTGAACAAGTAAGTAATGATAATCTGTTGTACCTCCCATTCTGTTCATTTCAAAATGGTAATTAAAGCAAGCACTAATAATAAAAACAGCAAGTATTTCAACAAAATTATTTTAGAAGGTGCAGGAAAATCACCACTTAAAAAGACTAATTTGTCATGGCAACAAGACCCATTTTGTAATATACTGACAATATATTATAAATATTCCAGTAAAATAGAAGCATAGAATAAACAACAGGTATTTTCTCTACAGTAATTGATTCTCTGAAACACCGCAGTCAATACGGGCTGTAGGTGTATATATGTGCATACATGCAAGACAATCATTATTTTATTTTTAATAGTGTGTCTATTACACTCATACACATGAATTCCCATTGTAGTAGGTAAAGGTCAGGGTAGCTATGACCCTGTATCAGCAGCAGCTTTACAATTCAAAGTCTGTATTACCGAGGGCTGTGAAAAGCAAGACAAGCTTGGCCACAGGATCCATATTGATTACAACAGTAATTGGAAGCAGCATAGTTATCATAGGGTAAGTAATGACTATTTTTTCTTCTTCACATATGTGCCAGTGTTGATGATTCCCCCCTGCCCCCCTCCCTTCTCTCCCCTGCAGGCAACCATCTTCCTTGGACAATAAGAATCAGAAATTTCAGCTGCATAGATCAAATAGTGATTATAGTACTGCTCTCCCAAGACTGGAATGAGCTCTGGCAGTTACGTCCTCCACACAATGCCTGATAAAGGTCAGTGGATTACCTCATGTCATCACCTGGCAGATCTCAGAAATTGGACCCTCTTCTGAAACAGGCGGGAGATGTCACTCGAGCGCTGGGAGAGCAAAGTTAATATTCAATGGGAAAGACACAGTAGCCAAACAGTAACGCAGAGAGATACCCTGTACTGCCCATTTGGAAATGCCTTGTGAGGAAACGGCTTGACCTTTAGAACACTTGGCAGTGGCTATAAATAAATGGAGCAACTGACTGTCAATGTAATAAAGCAAATTCCGGATCTAGCTAGGGCAGATTTTCAACAGAGTGCCAGGGAGACACTTGAACTAAGTCTTAAAAAGCTAAGGAGCTGGGCAAGTCAGTGCTTGGAGACAGGGACAATGATGTAGAGCTAGCCTGGTAACCACAAAATGCCAAAGCCAGAAGAGAAACTATTTATAATGTTACCGTGGCCCCTCCCAAAGCCTAATGCTATTGCACTCACCCACAGTGGCACGTCACATACACCTAAATTGATGCTTTCACAGTCCTATGGCAAAAAAGCACCATGTAGATATGACCTTCAGTATAGCTGAAGTAAGGTATGTTGTTTACATGAATTTCTAAGTACACGCTGAAAAACAGACTCTGGGTGACAAGCACACCGGGTCTTTTAACCTGCAAAACTGTCTATTGTCCTCAATATTCACTCCTTATCTTTGGTGAAAGGGTATTTGCTGAGAAGCTTGGAGCAAAAGCAATCAAAAGTATGGTTCAGATGTGTGATGCCCAAGTCCCAGGATGACTGGATTCACGTTCCAGACAGAAATGTGTATTTTATGTCTTTGGCACTTTGGCCAAACTTGACTTGCCCAGTAAGGCATGGCTTGCTGCAAGATGAGCCCTAAGAGCCCCATACTTGATGCTAGATTATTTTAAAGTAAAAAGACAGTTGAGAGACAGTTCTACCAAGAACTAGACCTGCTAACCCCTGCACTAGGGCTGCCTGCACCAAACCACCTTGCCAATGGGAGAATTAGTGTCTCCAGTTGAGTGGTTTCCGCTGCAGACCAGGACTTCTGGGCCAGCAAGGAGGCGTCTCTGTCCATGGTACTCAGCAAGGCAATGATTTCCTCACTAGTGCAGGGACTGATCCAGTATCTTCCCATTACGGGGGGAGTTGAGGTTTACAAGGTGTAAAGTCCACAGTGGATACATACAGTAGGTAAGCCAAACAAATCTATTCTTGCCAGTATGTGCTAAAAGAATCACCTGCCTTTTTTAGTGAAGGAAAGTCTGGATAGAATAAGAGGAAAACAGGAAGCAAAACTGAGGAACAAGAAATAAAAATCTACCAATGAAAGCTATACAGGAAGCACTCGAAGCTCCTTGGAAGACATGACCACCTGCTTCCTCTCTCACTCCTCTCCAAATAGAACAACAGCATTTACAATTAATGCTTATGAACAGGTTTATTACAGGTGTTCCCCGAGTCAAGAAAAACAGTTCCATGCTACAGACATCAGCTGCTTTCATTTACAAGAGGTCGCTGACAGACAACTCAGGAAGTGCAACAGGCTGCTTTTAAAACACCCAGGAGGTGAAGATCTACTGGTTTTATGACTGATTAACAATCTCAGGAGCAGAGATTAATCGTTTCCAAGGAAAAGGGGGAGGAGTTTATGCCTCCTTGCCCATGTTGGCTGTTCATCATTGATCTACTGTCTCTCAAGGTAAGCACAGGGGGTTTGAAGAACAGCCAGAAGGCTACTATCACAGCCTACTATCACAGCTTTCAGCTCCAGCACATACAGGTTCCCTCCACATCTAAGCAGTACCAAGCTACCTACAGAAGTATTTATACAGAATTTTGATACAAAAATCTAAGAACTTAATTATCAAGACCTTCATCTATCCTCCCCAGGAGCGTGCAGTTTTACATATGAAGTTCTGTATGGCAGGTTCTCCCAATCGCTGTGATTTTAGTGGGCCTTGGCCATTCTGAAATGCAAATAAATCTGCTATCCAAGTCCAGTGACAGGCTTTACATTGCTCTCTGAATTCAAAATTATAATCTTTAGAGAGAGACTGTTGTTACAACCCTATTCCCCTTTTTCCCCGAGCATCAAGGAACTGGAGTTGCACATATGGGTCCTGGACCACGTAATTCTGAAGGGGTGAGTCCACAACTTGTAAACTCAAAGAGGTGCATTGAACTACCATCTATGTTGGCTGGGATAGGAAACTGGAATGGAGGGTCTGCTTTCCATTCAGTCAAACAGAATGTCATTATATGGAGAAGACAACAGAGGTTTGTGGGCCAAAGCAAATGGAAAAGTAGAAGCATGTCTCTGTAGTACAGCAACTGGGAAGCCCTCTAAGGAAAATGTGAGGCCTAAAGCTCAAGTCCCTAGTCCAAGCACTGCTTGTCTTTCGTTCAATAACTGTTTAATGTAAAATCCATATGCAGTCTTTGGTGCAAGAATTCTCAAGAGAAACAGGGTGACTCTCTGAAGTGAAGTAACTGTACTTGGCAAACCGTGCTTGGCAGTGTGCCACTAACTGCAATGAGGTAGATGAATACGATGGTGGTGCATCGCAGATTTAACTTCTTAGGGTCCTTGTCCTCAGAAGCACTTTCATCAAGCTCAGGTTTTCCTCTCTACTGCAGAAAGGACCAAGGACCCTTGCCATGTATCTTTACTGAAAATCAAAAAAACCACATTGCAAATCTTGCCATTATCTGGCCAGCCCTAAGATTCTTTTGCTACCAAAAAGAGCGTTCCTAGCTAGGATATCAAAGCATGACAACACCAAGAGCTCACAAGATTTATTATCTTGTAATCTCACTGTGCACAGTAAACATCCTTTGGGACAAAATCAAGTCTTCTAGTGAAGGAGATGGTTCTGGCGTTACCAACTCACTCAGAAAGATGAAAGATTCCTGGGCATTAGGAAGAAAAGAGGCAAGAGAAGGAAACCATTACAGTGGAATTTCTATTACCTCCCATTTGGTAAGTCCATGATCACTCGTGGTGCTGTCCATGAAACTCTTAGGCAGCACAACTCTTATTGTTAGACATGCAAGAATGTGTTTCTCAACCACACAGGATGATATCTATTAAAATTAATTTTGGTCACAAAAATACTGCCATCCAGACGTTCCCAGCTTAGTGATACTCCAGTGCTGATGGAGAGCAGCACTCAAGAACAAGCGGTCCCCAATGTATCTGCTGGAATTATTTTTAGATGGCATTTGAGAGGACTCTCTGGAGCAAGACTGCATCTCCTCATTGGCAGGGGACACACAGGTATAGCCTGTAACCTTTTCATCATCAGAAACAACTTAAGGGATAACATGAATGGCTCTCAGCTCTGACATACTTACTCAATCTGTCAAAACTCTAGCACCACAGTAGAGCCCAAAGCATAAAACTAAGTCTACCTAATCACCTAAAGGTAAAATAAATATCCCCAACAGAGAAATACCTCATGTCTTACACCTTGGAACACCCTCAGCCTTGAAGCTAGGGCTGCATATGATTCAGTAGCCTGTTTTCAGACAAGTTTTACAGCCTCTGATTCCAACGGGACTAGTAGGGAAGTCCTGTAAGATGCTTCAGGTCTACAGACATTCAGGCAGAGGACGGCAGTCTTGTCTACCAGCACATCCACTGCTGCTTCAACAACTCTGCCAACTAGACTGTCATGTTCACTGCATGTTTTGACTACAAGCAAGGCAGCACCAAGGGATGCTCCTTTATCCAGTATTACTCTGGTTATGACTGAGACTTCTGATACCAAAGTGACCTACAGGATCTTCAAGAGAAGCAAACTTGAGCTGAAAATGCCTCTGAACACATAGTTGGCCAAGTGGAGAGGCAGTTTTCACATATACAGGGGAAACTTCACAGACTACAATCCCTGAGGACTGAAAGGTGAAATAAACAGCACAAAGCACTGTGCAGGGAGAAGCCATTATAAATCAAAGCAGGAGAAGATGGCACAAATTGTGCCCCAATAAGAGCACGTATGGCAGCACTGCAAAAGGTTACATTACTTTCCCTGTTGGCAGAAGGAGGGAAGGTGTAGTTGAGGATTTCACAGTAGTGCACCACATTTGATCCTGCATGCATGCTCCTACAGTGAGATCCAAACTGACATGTACTAGAAGGACATCAGGTTCATAGTCATGCAAATTGGATCCTTTACTTATATACACAACTTAGAGGATGACAATGTGCAAGTGGCTCATGAGTTATTAAATGGAAATGCTGCAGGAAGGAGAGAGTGAGAAAAGCATTAACATCAGAGAGAAACACTATTAAACCCATATTTTTATTGCCAATCTTTTATAATGACTAAATTAATATAGTTCAGCATCTTATCTACCCATGGATACAAGTATGGCAAAGATTTTTTTTTTTAGATCTTTTTCCCCCATTTATCCATTATCTGTATTCCACAAACATCACAGAAATTGTCAGCAATTAACATAAATAAATCATCACCTTTTCAGAGAAAGCTTCAGTACAAGAATTTCAGATGATGGCAAAAAAAAAAAAAAAAAAAAAAATTACCAAATAGCTCATGAAGGGCCTGTTCCATCCCCTATTGAAGTCAATGGGAATCTTTTCATTGACTTCAATGGATACTGGATTAGACCCAAATTGAAAAGATCAATAGCGCACACATTAGGATAAAAGAGCAGCTATGTCCTCCTCTAGAAAAAGAATATGAGTTCAATTCAAAGAACAGATTACAGGAAGGAACCAGTTGGGGAGAACTTTTTTCTTCTCCTTTGAAAAAAAAATCTGCAAGAGAACAGCAATTCAAGATCCTGAGAGCTGAATCTCACAGAGTTGTAAGTAACTCTCATCTTCCACTATCCTCAGAATAGGTGGGGGTGACTGGCACTTTGAGAGCTTGGGACCACTGTTTAATAAACCAGCTCCCTTCTCCCCATTCCTGTCTTTGGTTGAGAGTGCAGAATAAAGATTCAATAAAGCAATTTTACTCCTTTTACTGAAGTGTCAAAGCTTCAGAAGAACACATCTAACACTTTGAAATGTAAAAAATAGAAGCCCCAGTATCAATCTGAGAACCTACAGTGTCAAGCCCCATGCTCAATCATGTAAGAAGGCTGGTAGAATTAGGAGCAGTCAAGACACTGTGACACTCAACTCTCAAGTTTCATAATCACGGTTTTACTGAACGGTTGTCTTAAGCCATTATTGTCCCATCCTGTTTGTTCCATCAATGTAATTGTTGATTTTACCCCGTATAACTGTACGGAAAATGACCCTACAACTGGATCAACATGCGCAGGTCTTAAATTCTTGCAGTGCAGCTCTCTATGCTCACAGAGCACCTCCAAAGCTCAGTAAAATCCATACAATCTGCAGCTGGCTCAGCCATCTGAAAAATCAGGGTTTGGAAGCCTTCAGAACTCAAATGTGAACTTCAGAGGCTGAGACCCATGGTGTTTCTACATAAGGGACAACTTAGGTAACACTACAGTACCTGAGATGAGGGCCAGATTGGAAAGATCACCTATCAGGATAGATGATACACTCTGCCCTCCTCCCAAGAGGACAAAGTTGACCAGAATATAGGAGAAAAAAAACCACAACTTTTGATAAACCACTTGTCTTTGACTAACAACTTTGTGACAGACAAATACCTTAGGGTGTCTACTAGTTTCATTGGGACTCCTCCAAAAGGAGACAACCAAAGCAACTATGTAACTCAGAAGACTGTGATGAGAAAGGAAGGTGCAACCCACCCCTCCACAGCAATACTTTCTTTGAGAACTTTGGATCTGGCATGGCACCCAAAGTCCAGGAGAAAGGCAGGAGGTGCAGGGAGCTTGCCTAAAATTCTAAAAGAAAATTTTATTCTTGTGAAAATGTATTGTGCTTGAGAAGAGAAAGGTAAGCTATGTGTCTGTCAACTGTTTGTCACTGATTAACTAGATATAATCTAAACTGATTATGTTTTCATAAGTGTTGTATCCTTAGCGTTAGGCCATACATGCAGCTCAGGACCCTGCACTGAATTCACAGAATCTTAGAATCATAGAATGGCAGGGGTTGGAAGGGACCTCTGGAGATCATCAAGTCCAACCCCCCTGCCAATGCAGGATCACCCAGGGCAGGCCACACAGGAACAGATCCAGGCAGGTCTTGAAAGTCTCCAGAGAAGGAAACTCCACAACCTCTCTGGGCAGCCTGGGCCAGACTCTGTCACTCTCACAGTGAAGAAGTTTCTCCTCATGTTGGGGTGGAACTGCCTGTGTTCCAGTTTGTGCCCGCTGCCCCTCGTCCTATCACTGAGCAACCACTGAAAAGAGACTGTCAATTCACCTCACTAACCACCTGCTTGGTATTTTTTACTGGAGAAAGAAATCCTCAACTCTGGCCATTCCATCCAGGCCTCTCTCTCAAGTTAAGAGTGCATTTTGGTCACTTGTATTTAGAAATAGAGGACAGTTGGTTTTTTGTCAACTTGGTCGTTCAGAAGGACATGGAGCTTGGGTTTGTGTTCACTTCATTAGCTTTCCAACAGTCCAATCTCTACACATGCACTACCACATTTCCTTAAAAGAAAGGCAAAGATATTTTTAGGAAGTTAATTGATTTCCTTCAAGATTCATTTTCTTTCCCCCATCCTCTGACATCAGACACGTATTGCTGCCTTTACACAACCACCCCAAATTGACTAATCCAGCAGATTTGTTTTCACTCTCCTTTAGTGACACAACTCTCAGCAAGAGCTGCTGTGTTCAGGAGCAGCGCTCCAGGGCCGCTCCTCCTTACTGCTCCCCACACTTTTCTTTAGTTTCTCAACCCAACTGCACAAGCACTGTCCAGTGCACTCTGCTTGCAGCTTTCACACAGAGAAACCGCTTGGGCAGAAGTAGGGAAGGGGAGCAGAAACTAACTAACCATAAAGGAGAAACAGCCGTATCAGATCGAGGTAAAAAAAAACAGGGATAAGTAAACAGGATCTGAGGCAGTAAAGGGGAGATCAAAAAAAGCAGAAAAAAACATTAAGTTTTTTAAAGTCAAGAGAAAATATCCATACTGGCAGAAACCCTAAGCAATATAGACAAATACATTCTAGAAGTTTGTAGGAGTCATTAGGGAATGGCAGAACTGACTGTAACTGAAGTTAGAAAAACATTTTACAGGTAAGAAAATGCAAAGCAATTTATTAATAAAAGTAAACATTTCTTGCTGCAGCAGATTTTCAACTTCCATAATTTGAAGTTGGAATTAAAACCATTCAACAAATTCACATTACTTCCCTTCTGCTCCTATCCGCTTATTCCTCATCTGCTCACCGTCTTTTCACACTTTGTCCTCCAGAGCAGTACTGCTACTTGACTTTTATGTCATCCTGCCAGGACTCAGCCTATGGATCTACTGGAACCAAAAATAACTCAGCTCTCCAAACGTGAGCACACGTACACTTGCTAAAAGCATTCCCAAATGGGAAGGATGGTTTTCCTTATTTACAAAGTCATAACAAAGAAAGGTTTTTAACATCACTGTGCTGTGCACTAAATACATTTTACATAGTAGAGGCTAAATCTAAAGTACCATGTAATAATAATAATAAAAAACCAAACAAACAAACAAACAAAAAACCCCCAACAAAACAAACAAATAAAAAATACACACACACACACACACAAAAAGACCCAAAACAACCAAACAAAAACCAACCAAACAAACAAAAAACCCCTACTAAATTTAAAGGGCAAAACTACTTGAGCAGATTCCATGTGGTTTCCTCAGTGAAGGGGCTGTCTACAATCATTTGAAAGAACCACCCCTGTTGGCTACAGGTCCATTCACCCAGCTCTGCTCAACTCAGTAGTATGTGATCAGCACTCCGTTCTGCCCCTTGCCTAAAGCTGGGATTTTATTTTCCTCTCTAACAATTTGCTTCATTCCTCTCAACTTTCAGTTACTGATTACTGTGTGGTCATTTACAGCTAACAGATCAAACCAATGCAACACCCAGCCCAGATCTGCAACGTGCCATTGTGCCAATTCATTCAGTATGCGGCTGCAGTTAAACCCCACTTACAAATACCCTCTGCATTCACAAGTGACTTAGGGAAATACTTGTATAAGCAAAGTACAGAAAGCTGTACAGTATGAATCTAGAAAACAGATGCAGCAGTCAGGCACAGAGAGCTAACGAACACTTTAAATACAGCGACAATGCAGTAATTATCCATCCACCCGTCAGTGCAAAGGAAATTTATAGTGCCCCATTTACAGTAGAATCCTCTCCCAGAATCTCTTTATAAAGGTCTCACCCAAGCATTCCAGTGCAGGAGTAAAATAATTGAGCAAGGAGGAGAGAGATAAGCAGCAAAGAATGGGAATCAGAAATGGAACAGTGCAAGAAGCCACAAAGTGATAAGTATTGTTTACCTGTCAGTTGACATTGATTAATCTTGTGTTCTGTGATATCACTCAGCGACTCAAACACCTGGAGGCAGCTGTCACAGCTGTGCACAGCTTCTTCTTCTAACTCCTCCCCTTCATCCGGCCTTTTCTTACAGTCTAGCACTTCTCCATCATCTGCCTTGTCTTCTAGTTTACAGTTAGGGTCTGAAAGAAAATCAAGACCGTGACGTCAGGCATCTAAGAAGAGAACCTTTAAAAAGAAAAAAAAAAACAAAACAAAACACAAAAATAAATAAATATCAAGATAGTTTCTTGTGGTAATGATGCGAAGAAACATATTTGGCGTGAGCCTGCAGCACACTGTAGATTTTATTGCTAAATAAGCAAAGGAGGCTTTTTTTTTCCCTTATTTTTTTTTTCTAATCTGGATGAAAGGAGAATTTTGCTACTCCTACAAATGCAGCTCCATTTCTCACTCCAGCAATTCTTCTATCCTTCAATGCTAGGTTTGTCAATTTTATCACAGCTATTGAAGCTGCTTTGATCATTGTAAGAAAGAATAAACCACCTATGCAATTAGTTTTCAATGAAAAAAAAAAAAATCAAATCAATGAGTGTGCAGGAACTTCTCTTCACTGTTACCCTACAGCATTTCACAGGAAATTACCAGAATTAAGAGACTAACAAAGCTGATTTACATAAACATGAAATTAATCTTGATTTTCACAACCCACTCCAATACTCCATCACCACACTATTTGACACAAACAAAGCCCTGGCAAGATTATACCCTAAGTCAAAATGCTACACATGCTCCAAACCTGTGCATTAATTCACACAAACCTGATAAAGTTTCTGTATTTGCCAGATCATGGAAAACTGGAAACCAACTGTTGTAAAATCTAAATAGTGAACAAGGAGAGCTTTGTCTGTTTGACATGTTAACAAGCGTTTGGGGGATAATAGGATAGCTCTAGCTTCAGAGCAGCAGTCCTGAGCCCAGCTGAAGCTTCTAACCTGGAAGAGATGTGCAGTCTCACCACCATCCCCATGCCCAGAGTCAGAGCTCGCTGCACTACCCCGCTTCTGCAGATGAAGCCAGAGCCAGGTAACATCCAGCCTAGAACTTTTCCTCCTACCCTGAGGAGTGGAGTAGCTTTAACTGCTCCTGACTTTTTGCCCACTTTACTAAAAGCTTCCTTCAGAAGACAGAAATAAAACATTCTGTCTTCCCTAATAAAGCAAGCTGGCACTTAACTTTGTTTTTCCTTGGGAACCACAGTACAACAAGTGAAATGCAAAAGAAAAATGGTTGTGTACATTCCAGCAAAAGGAATGCAAGTGTTTCACCACTTTTCCCTTTCCTGCTCTGGCTGTCTCAGCTTTCCTTTTTGTTATTTGAGAGACCTAAGACTGAAACAACTCATAAAAAAAAAAAAAAAAGGACAAACTCACATAATAACAGGAGATTGTGCAAGTACATTTTAAGATGTTAACGCTCTTCAGCCAAGCGGGTGACTAACCAGGAGTACACTTCTTGTGCACAGCAACAGAGATGGCATCTGTGTACCCACTTTATTTAGCGCTGCAATCAACTAGGGTCGTGCACAACTACTTGAAAGAAGAGAAACTAAACCAGACTAAATTCACATCAGAATGGGGAAGGGATGGGTCCACTTTAAACCACCCTTACATCCTCTCTCAGCACCCTACAGTGATGTGGGCACAGCCACTGCTGTATTTGCCACTGTGCACATAGCACAGGCGTTCTGGCTGCCCACAACAAAGGTCAGGGCTCTCATCATCTTTCTACATCCTTTAGTCCGTGCTGCTGCACCCTGCCCTTCAGCTGATCAAACACAGACGGACCCACAAGCAGAAACTGGAAATGACCCACGTCAGGAAGTCTTCCTCATGCTATGTGGCTCGTGATCAAAACCAAGGAATTTCTTTGACAGGAGTAAAGGGCAGAATTTATTTTTAAGGGAATTATATTACAGAGGGAAAGCAGATTAATTTTTCAAAATAAAAAACACATTCTGAAGACAAAAAAAAATATTTGCTGCGCAAAAGCCCTGCCTATACACAGAGTGCAAGCCTTAGTTGACAAATTGCATTCACAGAGTTCTTCCACTTGGGCAGTTACTTCCAAATAGAGGAGCAGGCTACAAATCTACACACCCAAAAAGGGATGCTAATTAAATAAAGGGACTTTATGGCATTTCAGCCGTAGTTGAATGCTCTGAATCTAATAACTTCGATTGCCACTTCATTTTACGAGATATTTTGCAAGATTAAGAAAAGTAGTTGGGGAATCACCAAGTTATAAGCCATTCAGAAAAAAGAAATAACTGTCTTAACTGTTGCAAACTGACCCCAACATCATTAAACACTTGTTGGAAGGCAGCATGTGCACATCGCATACTATTAGTTGTTCAGCTCAAGCTCCTGGTTTCATCTCATGAACCTGACAGCACTCAGGGAAATGTGGGCACTGGGTTTGAATTTTAACGTGAGTATTTAAATGCTGCACATAAAGTTTACAGACCTGTTTGTTTTTAAAAAAAGGGTAGTGTCTGACTCTGCTTTAAGTACAATGCTGAAGGAAAGAAAAGGGAGGGGTGGGAATTCTCAGGACTTATTATTCAGAAACTTGCACTGTACAGGAATTCAGCAGTACATACACAGGCACACATGCACCCCTTAGTGTACAAAAGCCTAAAGAATCGCTCAATTTAAAGCCTCCTACTTAGAGACCAGTTATTAAAATTAGAATCATTTTAAGACTAATAAATGTTTTGCTTCTCCTTCTGCATTTGCAGATATAAACTCTACAGGGACAGAAGTCAGTCAAGCTTATTCCCTTCTGCTGCAACTTTAGAATATGTGCTCTAGCCAACTGGCACATTTGTTTTTAGGTCAACACTTAAGTGGGACCCTCTGGGACCTAGGTTTGAGTTTAGCCTACGACAGCTTTGTGAAATGAGTTCTGGCAGTCTCAGCCCCTCTCAATGAACGCATTTCCACTGTGATCCACTCCTGTGAAGACATGTCACCACCAAAATAAAAAGGTATTTCAAGAGAGAAAATATCATTTGGATGCTTTGTAAATAGATAACTTTCCTGTTATGACAACAATCTCCCATCAAGAGCTGGTCTATCCTTAAACAGTTACTTAAACTGAAGATAAGCTGCCTTATTTGAGCTGCTCTTTTGAAAGACTAGAATAAAATGTATTGTATAAATGCAACATGCATTCATCCCTACTTTCTCCTTAACCTCCTGTTCAAAGCTTAGGTTTGCATACAGACTTCAGGACAAATGTCATTCATCTTCCACATTTCCTTCTCCCCAATATCTGCAACAATCACAGCCAAAATTCCCTCAACAAAGATTGTCTTCATAGTAAGATTTACCTTTCCCAACATCTGCAAATACCACTGTCACTTCCAAAGGCTTCCCTGCCCTACTTCAGAAGCTGCCATGTGCCAACTGGAATTTCTCAATACACATCAGCAACAATATGGATACGCTTCATCTGCAGATATCATTGAAAAGTATCTAGTATGGAAAGGAAGGTTACTATTTTGTAAGAGAAATAAGTTCAGCCTAGTAAGGCACTTAAAAAAAAAAAAGAAAAAAAAAGAAAAAAAGAAAAGAAAGAACAGTTGTCTTTTGTTACTGTTTATGTTAACATT
>JANIJG010021028.1:56070-66359 GCA_024611175.1 Megaceryle torquata
CGGCAGGTTGTGTGTATTGGTGTTGGTCCATTATCTTTTTCTGAATAGCTGATGTACTAATTAATTAATCCTGCCCAGAGTGCTAATTCTGCCTCTCTAATTATGCATCTTTTAACAAGGTTAAGCCACATTTAGATATATTCATATTTTTATTGTTTAAAGTAAAATAATAACAACATGATATATTTTTTAAAGTACTTTTCTCCAAAGATTAAAGCTCTTTTTAAACCTCAAGGTGATTCCAGACATTCCTAAGACTCTTTATCAAGCAATGTAACCATCTGTAAAGGATCTCCAATCACATTGAAGACCATGGTGAGAATTAACAAAGCAAGAAGGAATCTCTCTGGGAGTCAATTCTTAGTACCAGGGTCAGGACTACCTGCACTCCTACAGACCTGTATTTTCAACTGTGCTTAGGAAACAGGAAATTCACTGTCTACAAAAGCCTAAACTCAGCAAGAGAAAGCAATTGGAATAAAACTGATGCATGGATCACACAACCTCCAAGTAACCAACATTACCCAAGTCTGAAGATAGGTGATGTAAGGAAGGACTATGAGGACCTACAGTAAATATAACTGTAGATGATCACTGCCTTTGAAAGTTAAGCCATTTATTTATGTGCCTAAAATGAGGCACTTCAACTGAGGACTTTGGGTTGTCTGACACCATTCCAACAACAAACAAAAATACAGCTCCATGATTTAGCTCTATTACCTGAAGACATACATTTAACTGAATCAAACAACCCACCTCCTTTCAATTGAGATTATCACTGATTTACCAGAGATCTCCATCTATTGTACACCAGAGTTTTACAAGTTTCTTTTTGATCCTTCAAACTCACTGCTCTGTTCTAGATGACTTTCTGTCACGTAGGACAGCAGTTTGGTTTATATACACAAAGGAGCTTAGAAGCCCAAAAACTAGTGAGGGAATGCTGCATCTAAACTGCCAGAAGTGCTGCTCAGATGCCACTAAAGTCAAGCAGTACCTGTGGTTTTATCATCTAGGCTTTCTCAGTGCTGTGCAGCAAAATGCTGAAATCAAACCAAAGCCCCACCACAGCCGGCTAGAGGAAGATTAAATATTCGCCTGCCTGCCCTGGCTTTGGACACAATCTTATGGGCTGGTTCTTCAGAGCTTGCATACCCTTCCCGGTTGTTAAAACATACTGGCAGAAAATGTGTGGGTTGAAATACCTCTTCCTTTC
The DNA here is from genome assembly GCA_024611175.1 of Megaceryle torquata. Lineage (NCBI taxonomy): Eukaryota > Metazoa > Chordata > Aves > Coraciiformes > Cerylidae > Megaceryle > Megaceryle torquata. The sequence goes on from JANIJG010021028.1 coordinate 57,287, forward strand.
CTCCCTCTTGCCCACACCCACTGGTTAGATCACTCACCCAGGATGTGGGTGGCACCAGCTCAACCTTCCTCTCTATCAGAAGGATTTGTACTCATGAGCTTCCTAAGAAAAAGCGCTTACCCTCAGACTTAAGATGTACTCATTCATTGCTGTTGAAGCTGCCATACCTCATCTACACTACTCACTAAACTGGAAAGGAGAATTAGCACAATACCTTATCCTTGGGGTTAGGGGACCCCATAGATAGTGGGACACATGAACTCCAGTTCTAGTTTCACTGAAGTAATTAATCAGAAATATTATAGTAAGCACCTGGAAGGTGAAGACTTGGGTCTTCTCTTCCTCCATTGGTACTCAAACCTCTAAAGCCCTGAGTCTTGCATCTGAGCTCTTTCTCACCCTCTTGTCAACAAATACTTAATTACACTTTTGAAAAGGGAAACATCACTAACAAAAAATAAAAGGGCAACTCACATTTATAGCACAATATGCTGCTGTGTAATGACTGATGTACTCCCTGTGAGATACAGGTTCAAACACCCTTAGATTAAGCACAGAACAGAACCCCTGCCTCTCACCTCCTAGCAGAGCAAGTAATTTTTGTCTTCAATAAAGGGGAGAGGAAGAGCAGCAGCACAACCCCTCACTTCCTTCTAATCTGGGAAGAAAGGAACCACCTGTCCCTCATCTCCAAAAAGCTAGAGCAGATAAGTGACTGCCAGGAGCTACCCTACCGCCCTAAGACACCCAAATCTAGAACAGAGGAGGAGCTAAGACACACTATTCTTTCCAAGTTTTTCATACTGTCTCCTTAAGGTAGCTCCTACTCAACAACATACACAAACCCCTATACTATTTACGAACTATATGCAGAATCCCAGCCCCTGGTGCAAGATGACTATTCCACTAGGCAACCAGACACCCGTAAATTAAGCCCTGCAGCACTAGAACCTTGCCACATGCAAGCCCTGGGGATTTTTTGTGTTTTGGTTTGGTTTTGTTTGGTTTTTTTTTTTGTTTGCTTGTTTTTGACATAGTCTTGGAGCTTTCTGACCTTTCTTCACTGATTTACATTTGTATATGGCCAGTAACTCTTCTGCTCAACAGATGCACCAGAAATCACAAACCAAATCTTTCCTATGCTCCAGCTCTTTATAGCTCACATAGTGCAATCCCTTCCCAGCAGTCTCACACACAGACCAATAGCAACCCATTCCCTCCTCCTGTCTTCAGAGTGAAAATGTTACATCAGGCATGGATCTTGACATCCTGTTGTCCTGGAACCAGTGAATCAGAAAGTTCCTTCCTCACAATTGTATTCTTTGGAGGTGGAAAATAATTAACTTCCCCACCCCCTCCTCCTTCCTACTGCCACTATCAAAGTTAGAAATTCACTTGACTCTGTCTGGAAAAAAAAACCAAAACAGCCATCATAATTCAATGCCAGAGAAAGTTCTGTTGATCAAAGCACAACCTAGTCTTCCCAAGGACACTGCCTCGCTACATCACATCATCCAGTCCAGCAACACAGCAGGTATTTTATTTTTGTTTTTAAAGTTCCTTTCAAGAAGTTAATGAGTCAATAATGGAAGCTGAACTTGATAGTTACCAAAAGAAGTAGAAAAACAACAAAAACAAACCAAACCAACACAAACCAACAACACAAAACCAACCAAGTAAAAAAATAATTATCACGGGATTTGTTATTTCAAATATATTTTCTGGACAAAATACAACCTAATAATAGTAAGAGCACAACAAGTTTCAGGGACCGTATACAAAAGCCATCTCTTGGTAACTGGGACATTTAGACTTAAAAGTGCTCCAGCTTTTCCACACTCGTGTGTAAGAGTGAGCACCTGCCTGAGAAACTAGGAGAGATTTTACACTTGCTGTTTGGTAAGGACAAAATTCCTGTTCCAGGTTATCACCTCACATGAGAATAAGCTCTCCAAAAATGGGGTTTGGGAAGGGGGGAAAATACCAATACTCTCACAATCAATATGCTGTCAATTTGTCCTCAGGGCGAAAGGTGTTCTGCTTCAGCCAAGAGCCTGATTAACTAATGAATAGCCCTTGTAAGAAGGCTAACTAGTTACTGATACTAAAGAACCATAGGAAGCCCCTATCACATTAAAGAAGAAAGGGTGGCCAGGAGGAAGTCATTACACCAACAGACATATAAATGACTTCAAGAAATCTTGAAGGACTAAGAATCCTAACCTTAAGAAGAAAAAAATGGAGACTTGATTGCACCTGTATTTAAAAGTGAAACTATCCAATGAATCACTTAAAAAACACCCCTCTGTCTTGCTCCCAGGATAGAAAAAGTGGGGGAAAACCAAAAACAAACAATAAAAGCACATCCACCGAGAATCTAGGATTTCATTTGGCATTAATTGTGCAGAATTGGTAACAATGCTACAACCCTTCTGAGTACCCATTATAGGGATCCCACTGCACAAAAGAAAGTTGCAGCATAACACACACAGCATCGCTCTCGCTAAAGGAAAAATCTAGAGGGCTCAAATGTGCACACACCATAAGAACACGGATAATGTAGACCTAATCCTCAAAAGGAGGGGGGAAAAAAATTCCTCTACATCTTTCTCTCCATAATTATGTGGTGTAGAGAGGGGTAAAAAAAGTGCTGGAATGTGAAGTGGGGATAAAAAAAAAATAAATTAAAAAGTGTGACCAGTGTTAACTACTGTTGTAAATACAGAGGGTAGTGGTCCTGGTTCAAAAATCCATTGGAAGAGAGCGATTTTCTTCACTGTTATTGATGTGTGCACAGAAGAACATAAAGCAGATTTGCTTGGCAAGTAGGAGGGCTGAACGAAAATGTTAATTATCACATGTTGTAATAAGGATACCCCCCAGATCAGCCCTATCTGTTTTGCTACAGCATAGTCCCTAGGCATATGGCTAACTATTCCTTGATCATTATGCTGGCTAAAACTAAAGCTACTGAAGTTTAGGAGACTCATATCTAACAGAATTTCTTTCATCTCTAATAATTGCTAAACTAGCATAATTACTCATACTTGAGGTGAAATAGAACTCAAGTTGTCTAAAATTAAAGTTAAAACAAAAACAAACCTCACTACCTCTTCTGGTTTTTGCACACTCATCTTTTGTCAGAATCCCATGCCAAGTGTTGCATTATGACTTAAAAGTATTTAAAAGCTTTCTCTTGTGCTATCTGACTTTCGTAAAGAGAGAAACTGAAAAACTTTAATGCTTTGTAGTAACATGCTGCAAAATAGATTTGAAAACAGACATGTACATTTTCACAGCAGAAAAATAAAACAGGCCTAATTCTTCATAGATCTGTATGTTTTCACTCCAGGGTAAAGTATATATATACACGGCTATATACCAGGGTTCTGATTTAAGTGAAATAGCGCATTTTCCCTACCACCAGCTGGGACTGATTTTGAGCTCAGGTAGCCCTACAGGAACCAATGGAAACTGTAAAATATGGCTGGGAAAAGATGCTAAAAGGTCTGTCTTAAGGTATAAGCATTTCTACTACATTTTGATCAACTAAAAAAAAAAAAAAAAAAAAAAAAGACCAAAAAAACCCCTCAAACACAAACACACAACCCACCCCCCCAAAAAAACCCAAACAAACCAACCCCAAGTATCTTATTTTCAGTGTTTTACACAGGGAAAAGAAACCAACTGAATCCATATGGTCTACATAAAATGGTATAGTTGTTCTAGATCCTTTCCTCATGTACAATTATTCAGAAGGAAAGACTTTTTTTTTTTCTCCCAAAATGTGCAACTTTCAGAAATACTGAATCATGTTTCAGAACAAAGAAATGGGAGCTATCAAACCAGTTGTAAATTAGACAGAATGAATTAGGGAGCAACATAAAGCTTTTCAAGACATCTTAGATCATGACAGATAACGGTATCCTACATGTTAGGTAAGTGCCTCCATACTGACAGCTTCCCTTGTTACACAGGTTAACAGCAACTCGAGAAAACAAAATCAAACCAAACATGCAGCATTTCTAAGCCTCTTAAGATTATCTTTACCACAAGATTTCATCCTTATGGAAACATAGCAGAACCAGTAGCTGTTTAGATGTAGCTGTTTAGATAGAATATATCATTCTATGATAGAATCATAGAATGGTTCACTCAATAACAGTACCTGCTCCTAAGAAGTAGATGGTGATGGTCAATGTAACTCATGCTGGCCCCAGAAATGACTGGGTAGCATTACTGTAATCCTACAGCTAATCAAGACCATCAATACCACTACACATTGCCAAAGTCAATGAATATTACTAAAGGTTAGAGATGGTATTGTTGTTACAGATTTTTTTAATATATAAAGGAGTTAGGGCAAGCTTTGGCAAGCCAAAAAGAGAACACTATAAATAGCCTGCATTATAAAAAGATTCTAATCTTAAATCCACTTTGTAATTTATTTTTTTTTTTCATGTACTCTTTTATGTTCGGTATCTTAAATTTTGTCCTTTTTTGGATGGCCAAATAGAAGCCAGCAATCCACTCATGCATCAAACAGATGTTTTTGCTTTTCAGGCCAAATGGAATCTTACGAATTTTTTGTTCCCTCCCTATAAAATGACGATGCCAAAACAACACAGTTCCTGAAAATGGCCCGTTCAGAAAAAGTTCTCTGGACCAGTAACACTAAAACTTTTAAGTTCACAGAAATCATGCCAATACTAATTGCTGGTTTTGTTTATGCTGGATTGATTATAGTCTAATCAGCAGACAATCTAATGACTTTCAAGTCTAGTCCATGCAATTTAGAAGCTGGGGAGGGTTGAAGCTGAGAATAAACATTGAAACAGTGAACAGATACACAGCAATATAAAGGCTACTGTTTGAAGGGAATCCGAATGTCAAATTCTCTCCAAACTATTGCTGAAATTATGCAAGAGTTTTGTTTTAACCCACTGCTGTTCTATCTTCCTTGGTGCTACAGTACCCCATCTGCACCTCTGCGTGAGAAACATCCCTTCGCTTCTCATTTACCGAAGGAAAACAAGTCACATTAAAACACAGGTACGTTTACTCAGGCCACCAACACTCTGCGTGAATTGCGTTGCAGTTGTAAATTCAGTCAGGGTGGAAAGAGCACCAAGGTTTCCTCAAAACAAGGAAACAACTCTAAGAGACATTCTGCGCCTGCCAAAATATTTCAAGATACAAGCCTTCTTTAAGCAGAATATAGGTATGTAAAACACGGCCGATCATTTTTCCCCTGCTCACCTTTCTAGGAACTAACATTCAGTAATTTTGTTTCTGCAGTCAAATGTAGGATACAAAATTACAATGACTAGAAATTTACTTTGAAGTAATAACAAAATATTTTTATGTTGGTTTGGTTTGTTTGGCTTTTTTATTTTCCACACAAATCACTTTCAGAGATCAGCCCTTTCATTAACTGTGTGTGGCTGTTCTAGTTTCCTTGTGATGGCTTATCTAACACCTACAAATTTCAGTGATTTTTCACGGGTGACTTTAGCATAACGATTATTACCCAATTTTAGCTTAGGGAAACCTGAGTTTAACATTTAGTAGGACTACATTTTCATTCAGGTTTGTATAAAGGATACTTAGCTGTCTTTGCATGTCACTGTATTTTTCTAACTTTGTTTCTAAACAAAGTTTCTCATCAAAAATCAGTAGTAAAGGCAAAAGAATAACTTCAAGCCCTACCAAAACTAAAAGCGCATAAACCAGAAAGGGGAGGAAGGGGTGAAGCAGTCAGTAACCTAAGAGGGGTATCTACAAAGTCAAAGTCACACACACACACAAAAAAAAAAAAAAAAAAAAAAGGTTTACCATTCAAATGGCCAAGTTAAACAAGATACAAGTAAGCTGCTCTCACCCCCTCCCTTGCTTCCCCATCTCAGAGGGTCTCCAGCATGGTTTTACTTCGGGAATGGCATTGCCCTTAGGTGTGAGGAGTCACACCAATTGCCCTTCATCAATACCCTTCATTTTCACAGTGGCTCTTTTGGGGCTTATATGTGAGTATTGTATCTTTGATTTAGCTTTCCTCACCTGCTTTTCATCTGCTCTCCCCTCTCTCCCACCAAATGCATTAGGTGATTTTGATCAGGTCAATGATACCCAATAGATTTTTTTTTTTTTTCTCCCTCCAGAAACTAGCCAAGGAAATGGGATAAATTAATCAGTAGAATGAAATATAGGTCAGAACTGATGAGTTTGATGCAACTGATCCTTCCTCTGCCTAAATGAACCCGGCAGTTGAACTTTAATTCCTCCTTCCTTAAGGAAAATAAGACATTCAGATTACAGTTTTTCAGGAAGTTAAATAATTTATTCTCCTTTTGAGAGGTTGGGTTTTTTTGTTTGGGGTTTTTTTTTTGCCGCTACCCAGTAGTATATTTGTAAGTGACGGTGCCTTTCACAGAAAATAATTACAATCTTATTTTTCCCAGGAAGATGTTTTTATTATTCTTAAATCATAAGGGGCTTATCTAATGTTAGCCATGTCTTTTTTCTTTCCTTGGTCCAAACCTGAGATGCAATCCTCACCAAGAGCTGGGTGACAGTCAGACCAAAGTTGGCAAGAAGGGAAGGAAAAAAAAAAAAAAAAAAGAGAAAACCCAACACAAAAAGCCAACAAACAAGAGGGAGAAAAATACATAGAAAAGGAATGCAAAGAGAAAACAAGGTAATTCAAAATTGTCCTTTCAAGAAACAGGAGAAATTTAGTCATTAGCAAGTTCTCAACACCCACCATTTCAGACAAATGTTAGTTTCATGCATTCAGTGGAAAACTCCTAAATTGTCATCTTGTTTTAATGTATTTACCTGCCTTGTATCAGTATTCCCTTAAGATATAAGTTTCAAATTAAGTTATCAAAAGTGACAGACTTATCAAAAATATCTCTTATATCTTCCCCCCAGAAAGGGTTGCTAAGTACATGACAAATTGGAAATGTAATGTGTAACTCTGTATTTAGATGTAAAACAGCACTCATGAGTTTAAATAACTCATTTGCATACATTCAAAGAATAGTTTTTGAGAGAAGCTATTTAAAATACTGTTTATTTTTAAACTGTGGAACTATATTTTGTACTGACTAAATTCAGCAATACTTAAGAAATTAGGAATTTAAATAAACACTGCATTGGAGGTACAACTGAAATTCTACTTGCAACATTACTCATAGCTTTTGTTTATTCACTTAAAAAAAAAAAGTGCTAATTGATGGGTAAACTCTTATCAATGGATTTAAATGCTATGTCCATGCAAGCATCCTCCAACTTCTCAGATGATTTGCATTATTAGCCCTTCCAGAAACCTTACAATCGGACTGCTTTCAGAATGCTGTTAATCGACTCAAAAATTGACACGATTCAAGAAAAATAAAACATTGGAAAATTAAAAAGATATTTGAACAAAGGCCACCAAGAATGATAACCTACTCCCCACAGGTAATTACCACAGCACTAATTACAGATGATGACTGATTTATTGCCCGGTTTTAGTTGAAAAAATAGTAAATAAGAGACTGTTAAGAATCTCTATCATCTCTAACCTGAGCATTAAGCAGTTTTCATAAGTCAGTGGTTTATTGTCAGCAAATCCAAGCTACTCCCTCTGACTCGTACAGTGTTGCTATTTTCTCGTTTTAGGGACTCTCGGGCTACTGGTACATCAGGAAGGCAGAGCCCACACCTCCACAGAAAATGGAAGCTCTATCTTTTGGTTTAAATTGTGATGTTTACAGGAAGAGACTTGAAACAAACCTCCTCTCTGTAACGCACCTAACAAATAACCACGAGGAAAACATGTCCAATGTCTAACAGTAGAACAATTTCCTCTACCTGCCAATTAATTCTGAACGTTTATCCCTTTGCACTTAAATACTTGGAGGTCTAAGACTACCCTTCAGTCAAAGTTTCCCAGCATCTTTTTTGCAAATATGGCTAATTGGTTGTGCTGCTACTGGCTCCAAAACTCTTTATGTGCACGTAAATAAATCCTCCCTGGGAAGCTGGGAACATAAACGCGCGCCCAAGCAACAGAACTTTCATTGTGGTATCATTTTTAAAAGGTAAGGGAAGAGCGGCTCGTTTGTTCTTCACAAGATGCCAAACAAAAGCACCACTGAACCGCACAAACTTCGATACACTCTGTACAGAAGGCAGCAGCAGGTAAAGCAGTAAATTCAAGGCATCCTTTATTCCCTTTATAAAATATCTGGAGAGTTAAAAAAAAAAAAAAAAAAAAAAAGAAGAAGAAGAAAGAGAGTAAAAAAAAAAAGAATTAAAGCCTGCTCTAAAGCTCACTGAAGTCAACAGGAGGACTTTGAAAAGGGAACTCCTGGAAAGAGTTGTTTCAAGCGAAGGAAGCGCACTTTTTTGCCAGGTCCTCCTGTGCAAGTCCATAAAAGCAGACCCCGCTCCTGCTTTCTAGCTATGAAATCGCGCTGGTTTCTAGGCACTTCACTCCTGGTGCACGCCAGCCCAGCCGAGAAGAAAACAAGGCCTGCCGCCCGCCACGGAGCGGCTCGGGATCACATCCCCGAGCGGGGACCCGCCGGGCTCCCCGCTCCCAGCGCGGGCAGCTCTCCCCCCGCACCCCCGGGACCGCACAAGTTCCCCTCAGTTCCTCAGGCCTCTCTCCCTCACCTCCCTTCCTGCCCCTATTCCCCCCCCCATAAAAGTAGACAACTTATAGATGTTCTGACCTGACGCAACCCAGGCTTTATTCAACTTCACCGCAATGTACAGACCAACCCAGGAGGAACGCGCCCATCCAGACTGAGATGTTTATTGGAGGTGACAGCCACCCTCAGCCTCCTTCCCCGTTCGCAGGCGGCGAAAAGCCCCTGCCCGCACGGCCGCCGAGGCCAACGGCTCCCGGCTCCTCGGGGGGCGGCCAACGGCTCCCGGCTCCTAAGGGAGGTGGGGGGGCGGCCAACAGCCGCCCGTTCCTCCGGGGGCGCGCCAGACGCGGGCGGGCTGAGCCGAGCCCCACGCCGCGGCGGGCTGAGGGGCGGCGGCGAGGGGCCCGCCGGGCCGGCGGGGGGCGCGGGGGGCG
>JANIJG010021029.1:0-23192 GCA_024611175.1 Megaceryle torquata
AAAAAAAGGGGGGGGGGGGGGGGGGGAAGGAAGCAAGCACAGTTTACTTAATTTTCAAAAGTGCAAAGAATGTCACTAATTTCTTTGAAGTCAGCAGGTATCACCAAGCGATCAGTAGTAGTAAAAATACTGTTACGTATTCACCAAAGCAATTCATTATAAGGATAAAAGATGGAAACCCACAGATGAGAAAAAGGGGACGGAAAAAAACCAACCAAACAAACAAAAGAAACAAACAAAAACACACCCAAAAAGCAATGCTATCCATACCAGTCTTAATGTGTCTCATTTAACACATGCTGAAGCTACCTACTCACAGTGGTGATTCACAGTAGCTGTGACAGCTAAACACATCACTTGTGAATGAAAAGACAACATGCATGCTGGATATCTCCCAGGATGTTTGTTACATCTCTGTGCTACTTTGGTCAAAACCAGTGATGTTTTGCCATAGTCAAACACTGGTAGTTTAGCTCTCAATATTAACAGAAGCCCTTTGCCTGGCGTGCAAATTTCCTCTGATAGAAGAAAATGTTAAAGGCTCTCTACACCACCAGGCAGCCCGAGCAGCATGCAGAGAGAGAACAAGCAGGATCAGCTAAGCAAAGGGTCTCTTCCCAACCCAGGCTGTGACCTGACATCAAAACAGCAGCTGAGGCTGCAGAAAACCACCGATAATAATCCAGTATTAGCAAGGACTTAGGAGCATCAGGCATGACAGCTGGTCTCACTCACACCCATGCAATCTTTAGGAGCTGCAAAACTGGCAAGTTGACCCCAAGCTCAGGCAAACACTGCTACATGCTGTATTCTCCTGTGGTGACCAAGGCAAAGACCATCACCCAACTGGATGGGCAACAAACTTTCCTTTCAAAGCAACCAGATCCTGTTGTATCTTGGTTACAGGAGTTGAGCCCGGGCCTTCAAGCCACCTGACATGGACCTACAAGACTTACAAATGCATAGGCTCTAAGGAAACATAAATATTTTAATTTTCTGCAAAAAAATACAGTTAGCTTGGTTATTTCACCGGTGGTGACTTCAGAAACTATTCAACACAGCAAGAGCTGACAGTTTACTAAGACAAGAATGACTATGGTTCTATGGGAGATCAGAGATGTTTAGTAGACTCCATCTGCCATAAACCATAGCTCTGCTCTGAAAACCAGTATCATAGGAACAGCTCAATTCAACACTGTTAAACATTTCAAGTACATTTCCAGCCAGCAATTATTTTGCCCCAACATTCAGGTCTATATAAGCTGCCAGCTGAACCTCCCTCCCGAGTAGGCTGCCCTTGCAATGAGGGTCTGCAGACTTACTGCTTTAAGCAGTACCCATGTGCTAATGTTAATTAAGCATTGGGATTCTGGCCATACACATACAATTTTATTTTCATTAGTGGTTTTGCACAAGCCTAACTGACTGATGGCTAACAAGAAATCTTGTTGATGCATAGGATAATACAGCATCCCGCACTCTTCTGTCTGTTGATCTGGACACGCTGTACTTATCTACATCATTAGAGCCTATGGTCAGTATGACTTCCGACAGACACATTACTTCAGAAAGTGAATCACTAGAACTATTTCTGTAACCTTGTTCAGAACAGAATTATTTTATATAAGACCCCATAAAACTGAATTTTAAAAATTACTTTAAAAAATATTTTAAAACTATTACTCTCTGTGCGCTAATGAAAAACAGAAATTCAAGAAGGATTCAGCATAGTTACAGAGGTACAGGACAGCTTTCATGAGGATCAGACTCCTGCACTTTGTAAGCTGCAGGTTACTTTGCAGTCTCAAACAAATTCAAGACCAGTTCAAGATTCCCAGCAGTTCTGTTTTCATTGACTGATGAGCTTACATCTGAAAGTGAATGTTCTACTACATAGAAGTAAACACTATGTTATTTAGTGCCTCAAAGATTGCAGTATTTTGCATTCCTATGGCCCTCTTGGACCTTCCATTGCTACTGGTCTTACAACAAGGTAGTAACTCGAGAACTCGCAGATGTGAGGTAACAGATGCGTTTAAAATATGGTACTCTTCAGCAGTTGTATCACACAAGAAAAGCAACTGTAATCTCATATAAAAATTCAATCACCTTAAACTCCTGTTGCTTGGCCATCATTACTGGCATGTGTCTAACAAGGAGAGGATGTTTCTCCTTTTTGATTTGATTCCCATCATCTTCTACACAGAACCAACCTAACAGGTTATCCTCCACTGTAACAGAAAGAACAAACAACATCCCTCAATACTTTCACTGAATAATCGCTTATAACTCTCTACAGGAATAGAAAAGAAGTCTGTTAGGATTGGTTGATACTGATCAGGCTGTTCTTATGCGTAAATTACAACACAAAACTATGGGCAAAAATTCAATATAGTAGATCACATATATAATGCAAAAAAAGAGAATACCTTACCCTAACAGTTCTCTTAATATGTTTGTCAGCAGGTTATTAAAATCAACTCTCCTCAGACTCCTGGAAATCCATTTTGAAAACAGTATTCCTCTGCCTGTACAAGTGACATTTCTACCAACTACTACTTATCATAATTACAAGGATCGTCCTCCTGGAATGATGGAGACAGCCATTCTCTCATCTGATGATGTTATTTTGCCTGCCTTCAGAGAGATACCATAAAAGCACTTTATTTTCAAAATGTGCTGTTGACACGTGGCTTTCTAGCAAGTGCATGTCCTCAATGTTTCTCAACTTTGGCATTCAAAATCCCACATATGCTGGAAACCTATACCCCCTGTGCAAACACAGGGGACTTAACATCACAGGACAGCACATTCTTTATTGCTCCCACTTAGATCACATTTGCAATAATCTCTCCAGTGAAGACTACAGATTTGTGTTACAAAAAAAACCCCCAAACTATGCTCCCCCCGAAAAAGGGGAGTTTTACATACCCAACTATAGAAATATTGCATTACATTCAAAATTACACCCACTAGTTTATTTCAAGTTCAGAAACCTAAACAAATGAATCCAATAGCTTTACTGATATTTCCTAGCTGAAGTCATTCTGAGTTAAAACTGAAAAATGTGAATCTAAAGGTCAGTTTAAAAAGTTCATGAGATCTGAAGAAATATGTTTATAATAGAATAACTTCCTCACCTGTCTGTCCTGTAGTGTATCTCAATTCTTTTTGATTTAGATATAGCAAGTAGCAATGATTACCACAGACTTCATTAAAATACTGTAGAAATTCCTTCATAATGAAACCCCCTTCCTGCCTTTAACATCACTTTGTAGTGATGCACAGTCACTATTATTTTAACATTTACAGATAAGATTTTCACCAAAAAAAAATTTTATTCTTTAGAAGTGTATATACACAGTAGAAATTTACAACACAGTACACTGAGAGCTATCTTAACTTGTCAGGAAATTTAAGTAACTAAGAATTACCAAGGGCCAGTTTAGCCATCTGTAAATTGTTGATCCAAGACTGTTTGATGGCAGGGGTAAATGTATTGAACACAGCTGTAAAGAAAGTGGGCCTCCCAGACCTGCAAGACAAGGAAAAAAATAAAAATAAAAAAGCCACTCAAAATGCATTGAACATGAGATACAGTCAAGGGTAGAGATGTTGAGCAAGATGAAGCATCAGCGTTTTCTAACACTTAGACAAAGGCATAGCTCCGATGCAAGTATGCAGGCTATGATATGCCATATGTCTGTCTTCCTACACTTTACATGAAAAGGTATGGGAAAAGCACCCTCCTTGGTGAAGGAATGTAACAGTGGCTGTTCCCTATTAGCTGTCACTGCCAGGGTTCTTCTCTTGCTTCTTGTATCTGGAACATAGGGTTGAGGAATGGAAGAGAAACTACAACGCTGCCCTGGAACATGCAAGTTCCCAGCATTGTGGCTGGAAGGCAGAAATCAGAGGGTAACTGTGGAGATAGAAGAGGGGGGAAGAGCTACAGATTCCCAAATCCTCCCTGGTATATCTATGCCTAATACATAAATCCATTCAGAAAGTTTTGTAATCAAGATTACTACTGACTTGTCCTGTTTTCCTGGGAGTTGCAGCTGAATTCTACAGCGATCTGCAGCTCTGATTTCATCTTCTTTTTTCAAAATCAGCTTTTGTAAACCTGAAATCCAGTCATGGGCTACAGATTGGTTTAAGTTCTGAAAAATTAAAAAAAACCTAAGATTCAATGCCAGCCTACTGGCCTATTTCCAACAGGCTAAGATGATCTCTGCATATAACAAACAAATCCTGGCACCTGGGCTTCATTAGTCCACATTTTAATCATGGATAATTTAGCCGTATTTGTAAACATATGTCAAAAATATCAGTAAAAATCTTGATAACATATTTTATCTGATCATTTAATCTCACATTGCTCAGAGTTTGATGATACACAAACTACATTCCCAAGCATTTGTCAGATTAAGAAATATAAATTTTATTTCATTTCAGTGTTATAAAGAATATACAATTTTATTTTTTTTTTAAAGAAAATCTCATTAAAACTCCTACAAATCATACTGGCAATATGTTTTTATTCAAAGCTTTGAGCCACAATGTTTACAGAGCCATCATGAAAGTTGTCTGTGTGGTGGGAATCTGCTTAAGAAGGATGCTGAAACAACAACCCTTTGCAAGCTGAGTATCCAGTCACAGAAGGTAAAAGCACACCTGAGTGACCTTTAACTTATCAATAGTAATGAGTATTCATCCACAAAAGTACACTAATTTTCCACAGTCAGAACTGTATGAAAACTGAAGTTTTGTTCTAAAATAGAAAAGCTGACCTCATCCCCGTTCCTCAACTAAAACATTCTAATTTTTTTTTTTTAAACACATCTCTACCTGGAAACACTGATTGAATTTTAAGTTTTCAGAACATACTTGGCTCTGACAGGCAGTACAGAGAGAACGTTTTTTTATATGTTAATAGGTGAATGTCTTAGGATATTTGTGCTATACGTGTTCCTAATAACACAGCTGAAATTCACCTTCAAATACTTATGAAATTTTGTTCAAAAGTACTGTTTTCATAAACTTTATTTACAGCACATATTTTCACAAAATGTTGTGTTTTAATGCCCTTGACCCTGAAGGCACGATAATCCCAAGAGAAATTCAGCTTTCACAGACATATTCCCATTGCCCCTATATAATAAATACAGCCTATGGTGGCAGACAGGAGTCCTTAGGAGTTCTTATTCTTAGTTGTGCCTATGAATACATAAAGCATATAAAACAAAAGGAAAAAAAAAAACAAACCACATTTCTTTTTAATTTTTAACACCAAATTTCAGAATGAGTTATTCACAGTCTTAAAGTACGGTTTCTGTTTTCCAGAATATATGATAAATAAAAGGGATGCGAACAAAGCCAAAGAAAATTACTTTCAAAATTTATCTGAATATTCTTTCATATTTTTGTGATTTGCACTCAGTTTTAAGTACAGCTCCCCACCAAAGCCAGGATTATGATCTTGGATGGGCATCAAGAGCTTCCTACAAACAATTGTCCTCCTACTACCTTGTCTAACTACAAGAATTCGATTTCTTAGGATCAAAATGTAATTGTTTCCATATAAGCTTAGCAGCTATTGAGCAAATGCAAACACTTGTAGTAACCACCTACACTTAAAAACAATAAAGAAAAATAAGATTAGAAAAATGGCTGTAATCTACTTAGAATGCTTAACAGTAAATTAATTCCTAGAGGTAAAAATTATCACATTCTTCACAGGGAGAACCGAAGAATGTCTTGCACGGATCCTAGGAAAGACAATTATGCTGCTTTACAACAGGAGCATATGTGAAAAATAAATCAAACTTTTTTTTATTACCTGATAGTTTCCTTTAAGGCTGCCTATCAACTGACTGATTTGGCCAACCACATTCAAGTCATGTAAAAGGTTCTGCAGATCATGGTACAGATGCCCCGATCCCATATAGAGCTTGTCTAAAACAAATAAAACCATAAGGTCATATATAACAAAAAAATGTAAGTCTCAGCTGAAGGAGAAAAGCATGACAAAGATAATAATATTAGAATATATCACTATTTCTTAACACTATGAAAATTAAGTTTATCAAACTTGGTCATGCTCTCTAGATTGTAAAAACAACAAATGTACCAATGTTCAGCTGGGATCTTCACTGTTTCTGAAAATCAGAGCAGTTTATTTATACCTGTATCACTGATACTTCACTTTGATGCTCCTGGTGCTTTTAATGTCCCTGCAGACAGATAATTGTGAAACACATCTCAGGAAGTTATAGGTAGCAGTGTGTTATCACATATTAGCTTTGCACGTACAGGCATTACCATAGGCGTTTCCTTTTAGCTCACTTTATCATTGCCTTTTATAGTTACAGTTAAGATTTGTTTGTCCATCTAGTACGACAGAGCATTATGTGTAGCTTTAATAAGCACACACTAAAACTGTGACAAATATTGAACCTTCACTGACCACAAAAATCTCTTGCTGACATGGAAGTTGTGCTTAGCACCAAGCAGCAGTCTTGCTGCTACACCTTAAACGTTCTTACTGAAGGCTGGTTTTAGTCTCATGATTAAACACCACCCCACCCCACCCCCGATTTATTTGCAGCCTTCACTACAGTGGTTTAAAACCCAAAATTTATTTAACTGACTGCAAGAAAGTTCTAAATCATATATCCACATCCTAACTCTAGCATGAGCCTGTAATTTTAACGAACCACTTGAAATTTTATTGCAAACATGCTGAAGTGGAAAAAAAAGGATCTACATTGAGATCAGCAACAAATCTTAGCAGCAGCAGAAATATTTTGCCCTAGCCAGCGATAAGTAAATATATTTATAAAACTATAACAACTCAGAAAAATACTCTGATTAGCAGGATAAACTGTGTATTTAAATACAAATAGCTTGCAGAACTCTACTAGTACACTCTGACTCCCAGACACGATGTTAGGAGTAGGATATCTAAGGCTTGTGGAAACAACACTCTCCCTCTCCCCTAGAAAAACCCCACCCCGACTCATACAGAGTCAGCATGTTTCCATTTGGCTGAATGACAGGAACCAGGCTGGATTATCTTTCCAGGAAACCCCTGCAGATTATTTAGCTCACACAGTGTAGCATCCAAACTAAAGATCCTTTACCCTTACCACAACTTTGGGAGCTAGTCTGCAGGCAGCAAACACTCCTGCGGCAGGATTTGGACCATGTGTTTGTAAGAACTCAATCAAATATAATGTCAGCTACCCACTCTGCAGACAGATGAGGAGTGGGGACACAGGCCATGACACCTGGTTTGGGCACCAGGGCAGATGGGTACTGGACACAGCACAACTGCCAGCCAAGACTGCTGGCACCTCTGTTCCCTATGTCTGCCACAGGGACTAGTGTATAAACCAAAACACAACAAACCACACACAAAGCTATCAAAATGTCAAACCAGAATAAATGTGAAAAATAAATACCCATGAGACAATTATTCTTAAATCATTGGTATATTCTCAGTTATGTATCAAAATAACTGTATTTTCTAAAGACATTTTCCTATTTAGAGGCATCATGGAGTTTGAGACCATCACTGGATCTTTAACACAGTTCACTGGATTAAGCCAGGAGTCTGCCTTAATCCTTGAAGACTATAACATTTTAAGGCTTAAGGAAAATGTTAAGGGTTACTTTAAATTCTCCACTTCACTGCAGGAAAATGCAACAAACGTGAGATGCTACACATTCCCATAAATTTCAAATTATTCTCTTGCCTTGAAATCTTCTGGGAAATTGAATCAATGAAAAGATTCCAGTGTATTGCCCTTGAGAAGTAAACAGGGGAATGACTGTACTTAGTACTATTTACCCAGCCAGAGAAAAGGTGTAACTTTCACCCATCCTTCCTATCTGTTCTGAATGTTAATTAAAAGAACAATCTAGATTTGCTTACCCTTAAAAACAAATCAGAAAAGATCATTATATTTATTGAACACAATGAAAAAAAAAAAAAAAAAGACTGCAAAACAGACCTCAGAGGAAAAGTTTAGAGATTATGGTCAGTAAAGCAGGCTTGCAGATTTATTTAAAAAAAAATAAAACTTTTCTGGACCTTCTGATTGCATATTTTGATTAAGCTGCATCTTCACTTCCTTCAGTCCTAATACTTGAAAAATCAACACCTGAAAGTTATAAAGACTTCTCTCCTTGTATCCCTCTTCTGCTAGCTTATACCTTTTTTCTTACTAACATCTAAAATAATTGTAATTTGCAATTGTGATTTGTTAAGCACCAAAATCACTAGTTCCTAGACACATCAAATTGTTGATTTCAGTGGGGTGAAATCTAGCCAAAAGCCATGATAACGTGTTTGGCACTGTAAAGAAACCAAACTAACTAATTCTTGCCCTAACTTTCTGTAACAAAAAGATAACTTCTGCAAAACAAAATTTAGACTGATTAGAAGTCATTGACAGTTTAGTCGAGTTTTTAGCAGAAGTCCATTCACTTACTGGTCATTTCTAAGCTCCACTACTAAACAAACTGAACTGCTGCTCTGAAAAACATACTACAAATACCTCTGAAATTTATCCTTGTGAGTTTGAACCAAGAGAAAATGTACAACTACCAGACTGAAAAGCTGCAAGTTTGTGAGGATTCTCTCGGATAGAATGGGTATTTTCACTCAAGTGAATTATACTGGTTTTAAATTTTACAAGCCAGGATCAGTCTTTGCAGCTTCATAAAGACAGCATTACCAGACATTGTATTTTATTATGAAAGAAGGTAGGATAATAGCCACTAACCTAAAACATATAACAATGAACATTCAGGTAGTTCTTAGATGAAGACAAAGGCATGAAGTACTGCAGCAACTGAGGCCATAAAGAAAGCTTTAACTACTTACACAGATGGACTTGTCTTGTGCAGTATATACATCCATTGTGCCTGAAAATAGCTGTCCTATAACAATCCTCTTCCTGGAGCTTCAAATACTCTTAGGAATATCCTTGTTCCAGCCTTGGGAACAAGGCATAAACCTTGAGCTTCATTCAGTAATTGTCACCTCAGCCTATCTTGTCTGGATCATGCTATTTTATAAGCTTTTAATAAGTCAAGATAAAAAAGATGCAGGAAGAGTGTCAAAGCAATAAACTAACCTGGCATCTGAAATTCTGTCACACAGAAAAAACAAACAGAGGTCCTTTTAGGCTCATTCATTAAAGATCATGTTCTTAGCACAGGAAAGGAAGCCAAAAAGCAAGTAAATGAATAATTAAAGAGAGCCTGCTTCCATCCTCTGATGTTCTAGAAAAGACAAATGGCCAAATTAAGAATTTTAATAATGAATCAAGGACAAGATCGATAGCCATGGCTAATAACCTTCATTCACAGAGGTCCTTAGTGGAACATACATGAATAATTTGGCTTCAGAGATCAGCAATGATGGACTCATCAGATTAGAGTTCTCTGGGAACTGACCACTTGGTTTGTGTTTGGATAACAAGTTACAAGATACAGCAACTTCACCTCTGAACTGGGTGCTGTAAGGGTTACTCACAATATCTTCTAAAATAAGATTAGTTTCTTTGTGGTTAAAGTCTTGACTACCAGTATCTGGCTAAGATGACTGAAGGTTTTTCCCTGGGTGAATGAGGCAGGGGACATGACACACTAGTTCATCAGATGCACTTCTGAGTTCACAAAGACGGGCTGCTTCAGCCCACACATGTTCCCTGACCATTCGATTACTGGCTGGTTTTGGGTGGGTGTTGACTCTTTTTTCCACAGAAAGCTCTGAAAAACACTTGGCTTCAGTCCAAAGCAGATATGTGGTTGGTTTCTTTTAGTACTTTGCAATGTTCCACTAGTGATAAAGCCATTTCCTTCCCATTTCTAAGCCATTCTTGCTAATTATCAAGCTCCAAAACAACTTATTTTTCCGATGTGAAAAAAACATCTTCATGAGTTTAGACGAGGTTTTCCCCAGCTCTGCACATCCAAAGTGTCACAGAGGACAGTGTGTCTATGCAGGAGAAAAGTCCCTGTGCTGTAACAGATAATCACATATGAGGCTTCAGAGGCAACTTTTTTTTTTATTATTTCGCCTACAGATCAAGGGTGAAATCTTGGCCATGGGTCAGTTTGCAGGAATTTATTTTTCATCAACTCCTTTGTTGCTAAGATTTTACCAGAGGAATTTGTGCCTCCCCACAGCAGGCAAGTTTGCTGCCAACAACCCGTAATTCATGCAAAATACCTAATTCGTTGCTCAGCATTCTTATGAATATATTCAAGGTTAAAAAAGAAAACAAAACTGCCACTTGCTTTAGAGGGAGGAAAGGAGGTTAAAGTTAATTTAAATTTTGCTGCTATGTTCCACTGAGATGGGGACATTGCACTTTTTTTGGTAAAAATTGCTCCTTATCTGAGATACATTTGAACATAATACTAAACACTGATTTTACCTGTTCATTTTCCAGTGTCACCTTCAGCACTACATTAAATTCACCATTTTTTCCTGGTTTGAAGTAATTCTTATAATTCAAACAGAAGCAATTTCAGCTCCTTTACAGCCACCCATTTTCAAAGCCTGCAGGAAACTCCCTGGGTGTGGTTAAAGCCCGTTTAACTTGGCTGGGGCAAAATTCGGATTTGGAAGGTTGTATATAAATGCACACATGCAAGAGAAGTGTCTGTGTGTGAGTGCTTGGGTGTGGGCAGAGGCAGAGAACACCCACCTCTGGCAGCAGGCTGCTTTGGTAGGGAGCACAGCCAGCAGAGCAGCAGCTGCTTTAATGGGCACTGGCAGAGCAGCAGCTCCCTCAAGATCGCTGCCTACCCAGTTCCTCTACATTTACAATTTTCATAGGCCTCACAAACACACTGGATATTGTAATCCTGAACTGATCATGCCCTATCCTTCCTCTCAAACAATTACTAAGGGACACATTTATTTACCATGGTGATGTTACTTACACATATTTTCCAGTAGCTTTTTCCACGTGCTCCAATTCTCATTTGTGACTCGCTCACTTATCACAAACATATGTGATTAAAGGGGAAAAAGGAAGTGTTATAATGCCTAGAGTAGATGCAGTCACCTGTAATTTAAGCATCTATTCCTGGGTAAGCAAACATATCATCTCAGGTTGTCCCTTCTCATGCTAAATTCCTGTCTATTTCCAATTAGGAGGATACTTTTGAGTAGTATTATGACAGAAATCCAGATGGCAGGCAAATAAAACAAAAACCTCATTCAGCATACTGTCAATAGTGCAACTATTCTTGCAAACATTTCTCTATTGTACATCATATTAAAGCCAAGGACCATTAATAGATACACTTCTGGGTATCTCTTACCACAAAGTAACTGATCTTGACAAGATCTGCCTTGAGTATGATGATAGTAATGACAGTAATGACCTTCTTCCTGCACAGTTTGAAGCCACAATATATCAATATAAATTGCTTTGGAAAAGTCATATTGACACAAAGTGAAAGCAGATGTGTCATGGAAATTCGAGATCCTTAAGAAGATTACATTGCTTCTGAGAGACACAGAGCTCTGAAGTCAGGCGTTACAGAAAATAGAAGCTCACGAATACTCACAAGTGAAAACCACAAACAAAACTGTTCCTGACTATAGTTCCCGACTGTAGTTCCAATATTACCGAGTGGTAATATAAAATTAATGCTTGAAGAACATGCCAGATTTGAAGACAACTTTGAAAGACCAGCAGATCCCAAATTTGACTTGTCATTTGCAATCTGGTCTTCGAGGCTGAGCTCATTTGTATTGCTTCCTCCCACCAAGCCATCTGTGTGCATCCAGGCAGCATACTGAAACGTCGGTATGAAGGGAAGGGATTTGGAAAAGGTTCAATCCTCATCTTGAGGATGAAAATCACCTGGGATGAGGGGAGAAGTTATATATGTGGGAGGTAACTTTAAAAGTTACTGTGTCTGAGAAAGGAGTAACAAACTGTTAGTTGTATAGAATTACGCTCTCAGAACAAATAATAAAAAAAATAGGCCCCTTCTGCAACATTTAAGTCTACATTTAAACCTGAGAAGACTGTACAATGTTCTGGAAAGCAAAGCATCATGATACTTGATGAATTCTTGATCAGTTCACAATAAACTGAACAGATTTCTGTTAACATATTTAGATTAAACTATGATGATGTAGCAGTAATACATACAAAGTGCTGAAGTACAGTTAGAACTGTTCAATTCTTCTGTTTTAAATGTGGCTTTGATTCTCCTGGAAATTTTCACTGATTTTGTCATCAAGTAATAATAGGTAGACAGCATACCACTACTCAGTTTAAGATGCCCAGCTTTAGGGAGGACAAGAGCGGAGACTGAGAGATAATGTTATACTGAAGTGTAATAGTTTCCTGTTCTCTGAAGATCTTGATAATTAATTTAAAGAAGGAAAACCAGAAACCATTAAGCCCAAGATTCTATTACTGCAGTTGAGGAATTCTTCCCCTATACTTGATACTGGATCCCTCTCCTACAGATACAGTAGTAGGCAAAACACTCAGGACAAATGCCTTACAGCTGCTTTGGGGAAGAGAACTTGTCAAAGAGAGGAAAAACATTCTCTCTGATGAGGTCTACTGGAATTAATTTTCTCAGTGCAAACAGAAAAGGAGACCTTTATGTGGCATTTTCATATACAAGCAATCTATTTCAGCAACAGATAAACAGAGCTGACAAAGAGATGATGAATATTGGGAATACCACGAACACTGTCATTCATTCCGCAGCTGATACTGATGCCCACTGTTAAGCATTATACCTTTTCCCTTTACAAAACCCTTTGCACCAGAACACCTAGCTCTCACTGGAGGGCTGCTGCTTAGGGTCTCCTGCTGCACTGAAACCTTCTCTTGCACTGATGACACATCCAAGCACCAGCTATACACAAGGGAGGCCTCTGTACCTCTGAACCCTTCTGCCTGGAAATTCTGTATGAGTGTTAAAGCCAGTGACAAAGCACATGAGATTTTATTTTTAGATGCTGAACTACAAGCTTTCTGCACGCTGTGTTATGTAATCAAAGCCCCTGACAGCTCCACCAGCACCACCCTCCTCCTATTTTGTGTCTCTCCACTTGCTCACTCATGCTGCTCCTGTTTCTATAGACACCTCAGAGATGCATGTGGGTGGGTTATGTTTTCTCATTTCTCCTTTGTGAGAGCATTTTAATAGCCAACTGGAATTTCAGTAAAATAGAAAGTAGTCTTGCAAATCCAAAATCCTGGTTTAAGACCTAAACAAGCCCACAGGTCAATCTGAAGTTCGTAAGAGAAAAAACAGACTTTCTGCCTTAGCCCTGTTTATTCTTTCACACCAAATCCAACCCACGATTTCCACAGTTGTATGCTCCCAAAAAATCTGAGCTGCTGTAGCTCACCTGAGGTTAGATCATACTCCCAGGTCCAACTACACAAATATTTAGAGAATAGTATCAGTCTCTAGGTTTGGAAATTGAAGCAAATGAGAAGTTAGGAATGATCCCAGAAAACAAGAGCTTAGTTGGCAGCCACTAATGAAAAGCTGAGCAGCTACTCACACACAGCTTTACAGCATAACCCTAAATTAGGCTTAGTAGCCTACTGCAGAAAGAAACAGCACAAACACATACATAGTATTAAGTGATAACAATAAACCCCTGAGATTACTAGAACATAAACTACTACCTTCAGACATGGGGCAAGCAAGCCTAATTACCAGTACAGTCAAGACCTATCATCATCATCCAACATGAAGAGCATTATCATAAACATGAAATGGCATTATTCAGTCTAATCATACTTTAATCAGGTAAGCACCTAGAGGTAATCTTTACGAGCTTAGTTATAAAATCTGATAATGTGAGCCCCTAATTTATTCTTCCTGCCATACAAGACAGGGGAGTTCTTCAAGTTCTAATCACAAAGTACCAAATATCACATGCCACCCAGTACACACAGAGCAGAGCCAGGAAACAAACCTCCCAAGTCTCAACTCTGACAAAGTGTGTTTAACATGTTTCACCTCTCTGTCAGCTGTTGATACCTTGCTCTCAGGTGGTAATTACATGAATGCTGTGACCAGTCTTACTATATGGTCATTGTATCCTGATCTGAACACCAAAGAAACAGGCTGCACAAAAGCTACATTCCAACCACAAAACTGCCTATTCACACAGCTTGAGCAAAGGGAAGATATAAATCAACAGCTTGCAACTGCAAACACTGATTAAGGTATTACATTCAGAGTGCTATACCATTTGTGAGTAAAATTATGCAAGAATACCAAGGAAATGAAAAGCCTCTTGAAATGGTAAGAAGTAGCTTATACATTGAGAGCATGGCTTTAGGATTGTATTAGACTCTAGCTAATCCTGACCATGCCAGGAATTTCAGAGATAAAACATTATAAATATTTTTCCCCCTGACAGAAGTAGCTGTGCTGTGGCAGATGAGGACGGAAGCTAAAGCAGTAGGGAACAGGAGGGAGAAACAATCAGAGCCTCAATATGCCAGTAAGTGTGGACCCCACAGTTTGGCTCCTCAACATTACCCTACCTGGGACAATGGTCAGGTTTCTGCCTGGTCTATGTTCTAGCTGCAGGTACAGAGCAGAGGAAGTCCCTCCAGTTCCTGGCTTTGTTCCCAGGAGGAAAAGTAGTCCTGGAAGCAAAGAGGCTTTAGTGAAAGGAAGGTGGTGTCACAGCCCTTTCCTCTCTCAGGTGCTGAAGGGCAAGGCTGAAGGTAGCAATGACCTGGAAGCTCCCTTAAGGAGGGAAAGGGACTGCACAGGACCTCTGGGATGCACCTGCATGGGCACAAAGGGTGAGAGAGGAACCAGATGAGAGAAGATTAACACCAACATTAACAGGTAGTGAAAATACACATGTGAAGGGGTGTTTGAACAGTGGAGGAACTGAAGTACAGCAAGGCTAGTCTGCAGGTGATTGTAAACTGGTCAAGCTGACAGAGGTTTGCACTGGAATTCCCACCAGACTATCTCTAACAAGTTGTGTGGAAATGGTACTGCGAGGAGCTTACCTCCCTCTTGCATACTCATTTGCTTATAGCTGGGTTTCTACTCATTCTACTGTTTTGTATCAAGACCTGGACAAGACCCCCAGCAACACAGGAAGAGCTTTGTAAGAAGTGAACGTCAAGCTCTATAGCCACTATAAGGAATAGAAAAGGCAGAGAAGACTCTCATCCTAAGTGGGTAAGACAAACACATTAACACATCATTTATTCTATGCCTAATCCACCAACTAGAAACATGCATCTGCTTAACAAGTGAACTATTTCATGACACCCAGTTTGCTTAGCTGAACAGGCTGTTTAGAGTTAAATTTATTTAAAATGTCTGGTTTATTTGTTCACATATATTGATAGTTTACACTTTTTTAACATATTACCTCTCCTTTAGTGTACAGTATTATTTTTGAATAGTTTTATATTTACATTATATGCCTCACTTGAGGCCTCACCTTCAGTACTGTGTCCAGTTCTGGGCACCTCAGTACATGAAAGATATCAAGGTGCTGGAGCAGGTGCAGAGGAGGGCAACGAAGCTGGTCGAGGGACTGGAGAATAATTATATGAGAACCGTTTGAAGGAGCTGGGTCTGTTTAGTTTGAGGAAGAGGAGGCAGAGGGGAGACCTCACCACTCTCTACAACTGCCTGAAAGGACATTGTAGGGAGGTTGGTGCTGGTCTCTTCTCTCGGGTAATTAGCGATAGAACCAGAGGGAATGGCTTCAAGCTGAAACAAGGTAGGTTTAGACTGGTCACTAGAAAAAAATTCTTCACAGAAAGAGTGGTGAGATATTGGAACAGGCTGCCCAGGGAGGTGGTTGAGTCGCCATCCCTGGATGTGTTTAAGAATCGCTTAGATGTAGTGTTGGGGGATATGGTCTAGGGAAGAACTTGTAGAGTAGAGTGAATGGTTGGACACGATGATCCCATGGTTCTTTTCCAACCTAGGTGATTCTGTAATTATTAATCTATACTATATATTAACATATTTTAAATATATATACATACATATTAAACTATATTTCACAGAAATGAAATTTAGTTCAACTTGTAACTCATGGCACATAATCCTTTTTAAAACCTTAACACCAATGCTAAAGTTGATACACCACTTAACATTTAGCTCTGCTTACTCTGGACATTGTATCACAATTCTCCAGCCTTAAAGTTATGATAAAGCTGATTTTTTTTCCCCCTCCTTCCCCGATTCTGTATTTCTCATCAGACAAACCAGCAAAAATTCATCTTTAATGGCAATAGCTATCACAACAGCACTATCGCTATTTTTTGAGGAGAGCTGTCCTTCCACTGAGCAAGATGTTGACAGAAACACAAATGCACTGTATTCCATCAAACATCCCTACCTGTTTCCCTGGCAACACCTGGAAATCTACACAAAGTGACTGCATCAAGCAGGAGGAAACTCAGAAGAGTGGAATGCACTTCAGTTTAGTGTCACCACTACATTTGACAATAAGCAAAACCCAGAGAGATCAAAACTAAAGGTGAGTAGCAATGGAGTACAACTGTATCCCTGGATGCCTGACCAGGAAAGGAGAGAAGCCACAATTTAGCAGTGCTAAGGTTTTATCTCAGTTACAAACTGTAAACCCATGAAAGAAAAAATACCACAACAATGCTGCCTTAGACATAAACACACTAACTTGTTGTTTCATTTTACTATTATCACCTACACACAACACTGCATGATACAGAGTACAGATGGGTCTCATTTTTTTCTTTCCGTCTTTAGCCTTATGACTCAGATTAAACGGTTCTTTGCTTAAGTAATAGGCTATGCTGTGGATCAGCAGCAGAACACTGTTGTCAGGCACTGGTTTCCCCACCCACAACTGGCAGGATGCTTAGCCCCTTCCTTTTGCTTCTACGGAGTTTCTGTAGTCTGGTCTTCTTACATAAAAACACTGTGAAAAACATTTACAGCTCACCCCTTTCATTCTTGGAAACCCGAGAAAAGACAACTCTGGGTGGTCGCTGGGGCACCAAACAGGGATTAGTCTCAGCACAGAAAATACATTTCATGACTCATCAGTAGTTTGATTATAGTGATGCAAACTCACAAGAACACATAACAGGAGTCAGAAACGCTCTGGCCAGCATAGGTTATTTTGTTCCTGCATTCCCATTTAAAGGGTAGTAAAATACATGTATTTTCAATGGTGATATGTATAGATGGATGACTTGCAAGTGAAGGTTGATGTCTGATTATTACAGAAGATAGTACATTTTGATAAGTAGTTACAAATTTGCCTTTGACTATACTTTTTACATTTTTGGAAGGCATATTTAAAGCACATCATATTAACACGACATCAAAAACCAAGTTGCATTCATTGCTTTTTCACCCATCCTCTTTCTTACCAAGATAGTACAAGCAGCATTTAAGTTTTTGGTGACCTTTTTCCATAAAGGCAATCCAACTTCTCTCCTGTTTTTATTGAATTACTATCATTGACTAGGATGTAGCTATACATTAAAGTTTCTCAGAAGCCTATGAGGAGAAAATTAAAAAATCTTTCATAAACCAAAACCCAAGGAAATAGTCAGCAGATAAATCCCTTCAACTACTAAAGATCATTCGGGATTAAACAGCATATATAAGCAAAAAAGAGAACATCAGAACAAATGTGTTAATTGCTTTAGACACAGCATCAAAAATAACAAAGACAGAAAAGTCACAAAAGTTAGCAATAACCTATTACTTGTCGCTGATTACTCTTTCAATTCCTCGATGAGTTAATACGATTATCAAAGACATCAAAGATAAACGTAGGCACGTTTAAGTGATCTGTGGCCTCCATAGACTCCCTCCAGACACACAGGATGTCTGAGGTCTTTTGAGTGTTTAGGTGCAACCCAGAGCACAGCATATTTCATAGGTGGAGAAACCATGATACAAAAGTAGTAAGACTTACCCACAAACATTCAAGCAAATACTAAAATTTAAACTTGACGTTCATTTCCCTGGGTCCCTAACAAACAGGTTACCTATAGCTATTTTGGAAGAAAAAACCCAACAACTAAAATACACAACCAAAAAAACCACACACCACACCAAACAAGAGAGAAAAGAAAGGAAAACCAAACCAATATTCCAGATCAACACTGACTTCATTACTTCCAGTAGTTCAGAGACAGAGGAGATTAAATCAATGCATGTATCAACACAACCATGTGGAAGAAGAGAATTCACTAGTTCACGTAAAGAGGATATGTAATTAAGGAAGGTGTCTCTTTTTGAGCTTTTCTACCATTTATAAGCTAGTGTCACCCCATATTACATAATACTTTTGCTGAGTTATTTTTGGGCCTGGAATCACAGTTCTTGTTTCATAGAATCATATGATGGTTTAGGTTGGTAGAGACTTTTAAAGGTCAGCTAGTCCAATTCCTCTGCAATGAGTAGAGACATCTTCAACTAGATCAGGTTGCTCAGAACCCTGTCCAACCTGATCTTGAAGGTTTCCAGGGATAAGGCATCTACCACCTCTCTGGGCAACCTATTCCCATGTTTCATCACCCTCGTAAAATTTTTTTTTTCTTATATCTAGTCTGAATATGCCCTTTTTTAGTTTTAAACCATTACCCTTTGCCCTGTTGCAACAGGCCCTGCTAAGGGGCCTTTGTTTAGCAACTTCATCTACCATTACAGTAGTATTTATATCTTACATAGAAGCCAAATGAACTCATAACCACTTAAAACATGCTACAAATACCTCTTAATGAACTCCATTACACAACACAATTCTTCCAGCACAAGTAAATCAAAAACCAACCACCTCTGCTCATGCTGAAAATATTTCTCTTTTCCTGTATTAATTCAGCTTTTCAGTGCTATGAATGTGTCTGTGCTTCTGCACATGGACCAGGTGGGAAGGAGAGAACAGTGGGTGGATTTACTAGGGAAAAAACTTTATGTTGCACCTTTCTGCAAATAGTTCTACAGAAGAAAATTTAACACATCAGACCTCTATGTCACGCAGAATCAAAATAACTACTTCCACAAGAACCATCCGGTTGGGATACCAGAGGCTCATACTCATGAACTTTCAAGGAAGACTATTGCCAATACATGAAACAGGACTTTGCTTGATTTCCTCAGAGAAATGCAATATTGTAAACATGACTTTTTTTTTTTTCCTCCTGAAGACTGAGGATGTGAAATGTTTTCTACTTTAAATATCATTATAGGAAGCAAGCACAAGTTATAATTGCACTTCACTAGGAAACAATATTTGAACCGTACAAATAAATGACTCTAACAGCTGACACTTCAGTCCTTCTCCATGTTCATAACTATAAGAACTCACAGTCTACTTTTGGTGCTAAGGGAGAACAACAAGGATAAGGCAAAAGCACATCAAGGGCAGGAGCAGCACAGCACTGCATGACTGCCTAGGAAAATTTTCCTGCTTTCTCCCCACACCCTCAGGCCATACAGTTTCTCCTGGCAAAAGATAATGGGCTAAAAAAAAAAAAAAAAAAAAGCATGACCTTAACAATCCCTAAAGGTATTCTCTGCTAGAATTCAGAGATAAAAGACTAGTATGGAAAGCAGAACCGAGTTAAAAAAAAAAAAAAGGGGGAATTGATGATTTTGCCAAGTGAAAAACAAGTTCATGTCTTGCTTTCCACTTTAGAAGAGTATTAAACCATGCCCTTGATTTCTGTGTACTCATAAAATCTTTCAGCCTTTCAGGTGTTGTTTTCCTCTTTAAGCTCTACTATCCTTTCTTGCACCATCATGGAAACCTGAAAGCACTAATTGTATTTAGCCAAAAATAAATAGCAAGATAGGCTTATGACAGTTACCACCTCATAAAAAGGACTGCAGCAGAGAAAAAAGAGCCATGATAACAGAATGTAACTAATATAACCAATAATCCTCATAAGACCACAATCAGAATCCATCAAGAATCCTTGCTAATCACAGCAGTAATGTGAGAATACCAGCCTTAACAGGGGTCAAGTACTTAACCTGGTGTGCTGCAGATACAAACCAACTTTTCTCAGTCTTCCCGAAATGCTACAAAATAATAATTTTCCAGAAAGAATACAAAATGCTTTTGCACAGAATCATCATTATTCTGTCTCTCTCCAGTTGCCATGAACTGGAAATGAGAGCTGAAAAATAAGGTCTGACACACGGTTCTGCCTCATGGAAGCAGGATGTTGCCTGCAGCATCCCAAATTCTTGACCACTAGATGTTATTAAAACCACATACTATGGGGCCACTGGGTTTCACCAAAACAGTTGGTTGGAATACTAGAAAACAGTGGGAAGTGCAACATAACTTTATGATGATGGCAAAGTCATGCAGTTTCAGGCAAAGAATGACAATATTTTGCTGGTAGTGCTTTGCAATTTGTGGTAAACACCAAGTCTCACCAAGAAAGCAATACTAACATGATAAAGATTTGTCATCATCATCAATTATAAAATGCATTATCTTGGTGGATGCAAATAAAAAACCAAAAGTGAACCATTACACAAAGTCTTACTAGTTCTCCCCCTCTGCAGGAAGGCTGTACTTTCTGAGCTTTTGTAATCTTTAGCAGCCAAGAAGACTGGAACTAAGGGGGCAACTCTACAGAGTAACTAATACAGTTAGGTATGTATTCAAACTTGTCTCTACAGGCCATTTTGGACAAGTCTACATCCAGAATAACAGCTAGTGCAAACACAGCAGTACCTGAAAATAGCAAGGCTACACTCTTTCAGGATTGGTGATATTCAATTTAGTTGGATCATTTTGCAGGAACATTTAATTTGAGGGAAGATTTATTCATTTGTATAATTAATATCCTTCACATCCTTTTTATCTTTTGAGCCCTTTTATTAGGAGAAGACTGGAATTAAACATAACAGTCAGAGCTTACCAAGAGAACAGTTAGTTCAGCTCCTCTTTCACCTACAGAGTACTGTTTAAGCTGAAGGTTAAGACTATAAATGAGGTACAAGATAATTTCTTTTTTTTTTGTGATATCGTCACCAAACATCATGAAGCCAATCAACTTCAAAGCCAAGAGGTCCAAGTAGGTTCTACAGGACTGTCTCGGTGAAAGTTCTTCTTTCTGCCTTCGTGCTCCACTTCCCCATCTGATCTTGCTGACAGGCAAGCATTTGGTCTAATTGTCTGTGAAGCTGCTCCACGAAGTCAGAGGAGAAACATTCAACAATCTGTTCCTCCCACACTCACTTGCAACAGGGACCCCCAATTCTAAGTAGTAAGCTCCCTTATATATACTCCTCTTGGGGTCATGCATACAGCAGTTGGTAAATAGTAACATAAGAGCTTAAAATGAGTTACAAGAATGAAGTAATCCTTGAAATTGAGACATAAGTACCTATAAAAATTTTCTGTGGCTGTTTACAAAGGGAGAATATTGTGGGTATTAAATGTTGCAGCTGCACCTCAGATCATTCTGAAGTGTAACATTTATGCCTCCTTACAGCACCACAACTGTGGGTAAACTCATGAGGCCAAGGGTTCAATATTAAATAAAGGTAGTGTGAAATAATGCTCAGATCTAGCACCAAACTGTGTAAATTGTAGTCCATTAATAGGGATCACAACCTAGATATATTAAATGTACTTAAAAATAAAATATTTAGGCAAAATACAGGATATAAAAATGACATTATATATGAAAGGGTAGCTACCAACTGCTCTTGAAATCCATACATCTCTTGAGGGTAGTTGGCAGGCTTGTAGAAGGGATTAACAAGCACAGAAAGAACTTGGAAACTTCAGAGCTTGAGATCATTTTTGGAGAGGCTAGGAGGATGTTACCTATTGGCATATTGTTTCACAAATATCAATCAAAATTTAAGTTTTTTTCTGAACCACTTGTTACTATCTTTGAAGGGTGGGATACTGCGGGCTTGGGAGAATTAACTTCTATCCAGCAATAACCACTTATGTTCAGACATCCCACAGTAATAGGGTGGTTGGTCATTTTTACTGAGAGAAGTGTCTTTGCTTTAATTATAGACAAGAGCACATGCACAACCAGCCACCATGGGGCAGCTGGCACACCACACCCAAACCACCTTTTTGCACTCCCACAAACACCCATGCTCTAAGACTCCCTATGCATTCATGCATAAAACTTAAAACTAGTACAAATACAAGTAATTCATACTGCAAGGCAGGAGACTGGCTATCGCTTCATAGACTCTCAGTCTCGGATGAAAGATGTTCCATTACTGTTGATGCTACAGAAGTCTTCACGCACAACATGCTTGTCTTTTTCTCAGTAGTCCCTTGAAATCCAGATACAGATTTTAACAAAGAAGTCTGTACAAGTCAGTAACTCCTGTCACTTACTTGGCTTAGAGTTAATGATGTTTTCAGCAGAGTGCTGGGGTGGAAACCTGCGGTTCTCTCCTTGGCCCTCACTGCTGCCATACTCTATGACTTCCACTTGTCCCAGTGGTACACTCCACTTCAATAAATACCTCTGGTCTGTCGTCACGGTGCCATTGCTTTCATAAGAAGAGCTGGAAGATACATAAATTATTGCTGTGACAAGCAACTAGGTTTCATGGCATTCTATTTATTGTTTTAGCTTCTAGAATCTGATGTTTGTCAGTCTGAGTACCTTGCACAACTTCAAACACACACACGTCAGGCAGACTTTTGTGACTGACCTTTCCTGGAGTGTAAAAAGCAGCTATTCAGGTGCAGATAATCCTGTTTACAAACAGCACAGGACTGCCAACAACAGTCCCCACCCACATTTCTATAACAAAACATAAATGATCAACACGCCTTTTGACATCCTAATACAAGTGCTTAGGGTGATACTTTGGCTCCTTATTTTCCTAATTCTTTTGAAACAGTGTTCAAAAGAAGTAACTGCTGACTTTAGGGAAGTATGGATGATGGGACCCTTGAAAAACTACCATCAGCAGGAAGAGCAATGTAACCTCCCAAGGGCTGACAATCTAACGTTTCTGTTGAGCCACACAGCCCAGGTTATTCTTTACAGCAGACCTTTGCAACTTCTGTGTCTTCTGAGCCTAATCCCACATGAGCTGCTGCTGAAGGAAATCCGTATGTATCAGAACAGGCATTTCAGAAGAAAGAGCACACTGAGGAAGTTCACTTGGAATAGAAGCGG
>JANIJG010021029.1:30008-52751 GCA_024611175.1 Megaceryle torquata
TATTTCATGTATTGAAATGATGGCATGTCACTGAACTGAAAAGTACAGCTGGAATAAAGCCACACCAGCAATACAGGACCTATGTATATATTGATACAGCACATTCATGCTTTTAAAATAAGCACTGCACTGAAACATCTGCTTAACTTCAAGCACAACAAAGGGAATGTACTTGTTCAAAGTCTTAAATTTGAAAAATGTAAGTTATCAGTTGATTTATAGTCTGTAATTTACTATTGCTGCTCTGTTTCTTGGGGCTAAGAGACTATAAATCTCTAAGTACTTATGTGTTTCTAAGAGGAAGTCTAAGGAAAATATCATAATCTTAGTGCTGTAGAAACAAAAAGAGAATTTAATTTTCTTTACTAAAAGAAACTAAGAAAAACAACACTGATTTATGTTTGGAAAGAAAACCGTAAGAATTCGTTATTGGTTGGTTATCAGGACTGGCAGATGAAGCCAGACAAATTCCATCTGCACATGTAGAAACACCCTGTTTGTATAAGGCATTTCAACATTTGGAAATATTTTGTCCAGAATCACAGCTGACCCAAAATAAGGAAAGTAGAGGCAATACTCAGTATTAAAACCAAAACAAATCCAAATAATATTAAGCTGGTGTTGCACTTAAGTTGCTATTTATTGCTACAACTATCACCTTCACAAAAATTTGTTTCCATACATATCTCCACCTTTTTTTTTTTTTTTCTTTCCCTAAATTGCAGGTAGTGAAGATTCTGGTCTTTGCTGGTGGGCAAATAAAAAAGGAAGGTACAGAAATGTCTTCTGTCCTCAGAGTTTAGCTGTGGGTCCCCAGCTCTGAGCAACACCAGCGCTGGCACTGGCAAGCAGTAATGAGAGGTGTAAGTTATGCCTCTGTTGGAACAACAGGTTTTTAACAGTGTGAGTTATGAAGTGACTGTACGCTCACCAGAGAGTCTGATCTTCATGGTGCCTAAGGCTTCCAGAGTAAAATGCTGTATAATGCTGGCCACACTCCAAAAAGTTGTTTTTCAATTTTAAGATCTGAAGACAAATTAGGAATCAGCCCTCCTGCCACTAAGAGCTTTACTGTTTAGTTTGCTTAGGGCTCCCAATTTCAGTGTCTGGTGGACTGCTGCAACAGACTTGACAGAGTGACAGCTCTGAGAGGCACAACTCAATCCAGGACTCTCAGGGAATGGGACAAGCAGAGCTTCCAGGATCTCAGCAGTGTCACAGAAGCCTAAAAGCCTTGCAATGGATTTTGTGTATCCTCTGTAAGGTAACACCCCTAGGGATTTGCAGCTTTTCTACTGCACGTACCAGGCTCTCCATGCACATCATTAGAAGCGTATCAGGGTAGTACACATTCTGCACAAAAAATTTCAATTTCAACATTAAATTGGAAACAATTTTCAAAATCCTAGGAAATTGTTGTGGAACAGAAATCTAGTTACGGTACTCTGCACAGTACAATAAGGAGCTTAGAAGTAAAATAAATCAGAAATCTGATGGTGAACTATTATTTGAAGCTCACCTGATATGAGAGAATCCCAATGTTTTGCCAAGTACAGTCATGCAAACACCAATAAACTGATCTGAACAACAACAAAATTATTGTGCACTTCAAAATACATCCCAGATGTAACATTGTTATTATTCAAATATACAATAGTGGAGGTGAATTTTCTGTGATTTTTTTCTGCCAAACCCATAAAACACAAAAATAAAATCCATAAAGCTAGTCAAACAATGAACAGTGTCAGCAGTCAAATATCCTCCTAACTTATAATTTCTGCTGTTTTATTTATATCACATACCCATCTGTTTTAGAATTGAACAAACTCACCATTAAGAAGTCTAAAAAGGCAGGTTTGGTGGCACTTGTTTTCTTGAGAATCCCTACTGCTGTACTGAAGTTGTTTACATATTCACTGTATGCATCCAAAACCATAGATTTAGAAAACTGAAAAGATAAAAGGCTAAGTTTTAATTCCAAAAGATCCCTGAAAATGTAACTAACTAGACTTGACCATTAAGGACTCTCCTTGCCCAGAGCTAAGGGCTCTGCCTGGCCTAGTGCTGGATCTACAGAAACAGCAGCAATGCCTAAAATAATCGTTTTGTAGAGAGCAGGTTGGAAACCTAAAGATGAATTAAGCTATAATAAGCTATGAATTACAATATATACATTTATAGAAACAACCATCTTGGCTACCACACTAGGGCAGAGCCTGAGGACTGTGGGCAGGTATATCATATATAAAGGGTATCCAATGAGATTGAAAGTAGCTTCTGTGATCCCCTGATCATCTCACTGATGCCTACCTTCCAGACTTGGTGAACGAGTAAATTTTTGTTGGGTTTGTGAATCCCTATCTTCTTAGAAAAAGAGACTCTTTACTTAAATGTCTGAAAGCTTGATTAAAGCCCGAAAGTTTTGTCCACATTCCTTTCACATCTGCCAACCAAGCCGAAGATGTGTTGATGTCAGTTTCCTTACCAGGATGGTACATACATACTCTGACAATTGCCATAGGCATTACAGAATATGGGAATAAAGTGTCCAAGTTAGACAGAAGGATAGGGAGATGGAATAACAAGCCTAAAATAAAAACAGATTATCTGTTCAGATGCATTTGCTTACTGAAGCAACGAAGACATCACCAATCATTTCAACAGAGTCCCACTCAGATACTCGACTTGCCAGAGCAATCTGAAACAGTGAATGGCACTGAAGAATTTCCTTAACGCGATAAAAGACCATTTTGAGTTTTCTTTCACTCAGTAATTTTGGTTCCATATCTGAAAGGGGCTTCTCATATTGCTGTGGGGGAAAAAAATCCAAACATAACTAGATTTAAAACACAAAAATGGGTATTCTCAAGCAGAAAAAAAAGACAACTTATGTAGCAGTATACACACCCAAAATCTCTAAATATTTGTCATGAAGCATCTGTAGCAAAATCTATACGAATCATACTACAGATTCTTTAAGGATTTGATTCTTTTTCACATCTCCTAACTATAAAATGCAAAATATATTAAGGTACCTCCAGGATTCTTTTGAGAGCATCCACATAATTCTTCTCGCTGTCAACTACAGAGCCCAAAATATACCTTCTCACAACCTGTTGAAGAAAAAGGTTTGTCTGAAGTTCTAATCATGTAATACATTTATCATAGCTGGAAACACTGATGATAAAATTCTCACATTAATAAAATACAATACACACAAAGCAATTTCAATACTGGAATTGCAATAAATGCTGTACCTCTTCAAAAGTAATTAGATTTACTATTACTCTAAAGTTACTCATTTATAGATACAATAAATATTTTACTCTTTAAAATATCTATAATCTTTGCTGATGATTACAATTCCAAGCCTTGCTTTTGAAACTTGTATTTTAATGTTAGATGTATAAATTTAGGCATTAATATAAATAACAGGCATAAGATGCTGCTGGCTATCTTGGTCAATTGCTGCAACAAACGAGGTAAACAGTTTTCAAAATCAGTCTGAGATATTTTTTTTTTTTAAATATGTCCTATAAATTTATTAGGGATAATCTGAAGGACAAACAAGCAAACATTAATAGCCTTTTTAAGGTAAGAGCATGTAAAACTGTTCACTGAGAAAGTATCTAAGTCAGCATTCTTTCTTGGGCATTACCATGCCAAAGTGAAAACCTCATCTCATCTATATTCATTCCCATTCACAGAGTTGCAAGAGATTCAGGCAGTGCTACCATATTTTATGTTTACAAACTACAGGATATTTGTCACACTTCTTTCTCCAACTCCTGCTTCTGTAACTCAGCTGAAAAGCACTTTGTTTGCATATGCAGGTGATATGACAGGAAAGACTGGGGAACCAATCTGGTTTAAAGTTCAAACTTCTTACTGTTATTGATTAGATTTCCTGCTGTTTTTAATGATTTGTTTTCACTCAAATCCATCTCCTAATCCAGCTCATCCCAGGGCTTTCAAAATTGGGACTCTGAGGCAAAAGACAGCACAAAGGCATGATCAAACCACTCCCCACAGCTACAAGGGAAGGCAAACCCACTTCTTTTGTTATTTTAAACCAGCCCAAATGATGATGAAACTCAAATCTCAGACTTGCTGCTCTCTGCTCCTGATCCTCATGGCCTCCTGCCTCGTCAGCCACAGCTGCCTTGAATTCTCCACACTTGTATTTTTCATTATTGAAGTTAAATGGAGGTTATGTGAGGATTATTCTTGCAAGTACTGGTACTTCAAAGGTAGACTTCAAAATTACCTGAGGCCTTGCTTAAAGATACATATGGTAAAATTAATTGTGTCTAATTTGTGTTTAGAATGGATTTAGCAGTGTCTTATTTAGTATACTGTATCAGCTGCTCTGGTACAGGATATGAACTCTACTTTTAGTCACAGTTCATTCTTCTGAAAAGAATACACATCTGTAGAAAATGGTTGGGGTGTTAGTCACGTTCTACAATACACAAAAATAAACCCTTAATAATGCCTAAAGGTTATTGCAATAGATAGGCACAACTTAAGAGAGGCCTGTGTGCAAGTCTTACATTTATATCTGTATTTTTGTTAGCAACAGCAGCATACAAACATAACCAACTTATCCTAAGAATTCAGGTCCTGACTGAGATTGAACTCAGGACATAGTATTTAAACAGGCTCAGCTTTTAAACAAGAGCTATCGTGCCACCTGCTGTTTAAAAGACAAAAATTCATAAAGCCAGCTCTGGTGGCAGGGCAGTGCTGGCTGGAAAGGGCTTCTGGCCTTCACCCTCTCCAGCTGGGGTTCCCAGGGCTCCTGTGCACTCTGCCGGCTCCCAACCTGTGCCGGGTTACTCCATCCCACTGCTCGACTTTTTCCTGTCAACCGTAGTCCATCAAAGCCACACTGACCAGCAGCCCCACCCTCCCATGCATAGCTGGCTGCACACACCCTTCCCCCCTCTCCCCGCCCCCCCCCAGTTTGGTATTGTCTCCAAACGTGCACTGACTGCAGCTGGCATCTGGGCCATCAATAAAGGCATTAAACACTGCAGGCCCTGTATCACTCCTGAGGGATACTGGTAACACTGGCCACTCATTGGACTTCGTATCATGGACCTACTGAGAGTAGTATCCTCACCTGTTTTCCACCCACCTTCTAGTCCCTCCATGTAAATTCTCTCTCACCTATAGAGCTGCAAGGGTATCTCTGGAGTCTGCTGAAAGCCTTGATAAAGCAGAGATAAATGACATTCTCTGCTCTCCTCTGTCCACACGCAAGCCATCTCAAAGTGACTCAAGCTGATCAGGCACAAATGTACTATGATTCATCTATGCTGACTCTTTCCAATCAACCTCTTGTCCTTCCAAACCCAGAAATAGCTCCCAGGAGCATTTGCTCCACCACTTTCACAGCGACTGAAGTGACACTAGCCTGGATCTTCCTTCTTACCCTTCTTGAGGATTACAGTGTGACTTTTTTTTTTCCCCAGTCTTCTAATCACTGTGATGTTAGATGACAGAGAAAGGCCTTACGTTAGCATCCTTAAATCCATCCCATCTAGTCCCACAGGCACTTACATATCCAGCTGGCCTCAAAATTTGTTGACTACAGGTAATGTTGCATGAGCAGGACCTACCTCTATGCTGAGGGACTTCAGAGGCCTAAAGACAAACCTCACCAGTAAAAGCAGAGGCAAAGGTGGCACTGAGTAGCTCAGTCTTCTCAGTACCCTTTGTCACTGCCTCATCAAGCAACAGACCCATATTTTTCTTAGCCTTCCTTCTGCTGCTTATGTCCGTATAAGAAAACTTTCATTGTTGCTCTCCTCACTTCACTAGCTCCAGCTGAGCTCTGGCTTCCCTAACTCCATTCCTGCCTACTTGGGGGCAGATCTTCCTGGGTAGATAAACAACATACTGCATGACCCACACAACAATTACTAGTATGCTCCAAAATAAGAGCATTATATTTTTCAAAAAAACAAACCAAACAAACCCCCACCCACACCAAACCCAAAACAGTGAAACTCTCAAACCCCTATTTGGAAAGAAGGAAAAGACATAGTTCAGAGTGATGCTGAGATCTTACATTATATGAAATCTTACAGTAACACAGTTTGGTAGTTGCATTGTTACAAGATTAGCACTTCACTGTACTAAATACATTGGAAAAAAAACAAACCTCACCAAGCAATCAAAAAAAACCAACCCTTACACCACTCACCTCAACTGCCTCAATTTTTTTTATTATTTTCTAAAGGTATTGACCAACTCATGACTTGACACCAAGAAGCTAAAGAAGGTAAAAACTCTATTCATATAGTTATTACTTCTAATAACAATACAGTGACATGAACCAACAGGATTTATTTTCAGACAAAATTTCTAACTGATGCTGATTTCAGTGTTTTTTTGAAGTGGTTTCTACAGTGGCTAGAGTTCAAGGTGCAGAACAGCAAAATGTAGTCTTCTGTAGACTTGACTTTACTGGGGACTAGTGTTGGGAAATACCAGACCACTTGGAGCAATGTCTTCTCACTTAAAATGTTTAAAATCTTTTCTTTTACACTCAAAACCATCACATATAGTTTAAGTGTTCGGGTAGCAAAAGAATATCATTATTATAGACAATTTTATACTTCAAGATTTTGCATTTCTGGCTGAAATCAGGACTGATGCAACCACATGAACACATCAATTTTCAAAAACCTTATTCAGTTCTGAATTTCATGTCAACTTAACTAATTTTTAATTTTAAACACCAATATGTTTGAAGAGCATGGCACCTGGAAGCCATTGATATAAAGCAGAAGGGGAGGAAAAAGATGCAGAAGATGGTATTTCCAAAAGCCTACTACCTGCTGCTGTGATAATCCTTCAGGCATGGGAGTCATAATTGCTTCTGTATGCATACAGTCCACATCAATAAATTTTAGCTCTTCTTCCAAGCACGATGATCTAGGATCTAAAAATAATTGAATAACCAAAATGTCAAATTTTACATGTAGATTAAAAGAAGGCAAAAAAAGAAATTAAATAAGCAAAGATCCTATCACCCAAGCACAGTAATTACATAGCAGTCTTATTTTCACTTACCAAACAAAAGAAACTTCACAGCACTTCTGAATCACCTGTGAAATCACATAAATACAACCACTGATAGGCACTCTAATACAGAACATCTTTCAAAGGTATCCCAAAATCCTAAAATCCACACAGCAGGAGACAGCCTATGCACCTTTTACTCGACCTCTACTCCCTCTTCACAGCCAGGAGAACAGGACTGTCCAGATTGCAGGACATGGCAACTAGGGTTAAAACACTGCAGCTCCAGGGCCAGCAGTTTTGAAATAAATTACCCTCGGGGAAAAAAAAAACAAACACAAACATAACATGATCAAGATTTAAAAAAAAATTCGTACACTTTTCCATAACCAAACTAAAATAAGTAGCCAAACATACCTAAATGTTGGGTTTTGTCAGAAATGAGAGTAAGGGATTCTGCATTGCTCCCTACATACTACTTTTTTGCAAAAAGCACCACTAAAACACAGTGCTAGGTGGCAGTAGGCAGCCAGCCAAAGAGGCTGAGGAGAGCAAAGGAGAGAAGGAAAGAACAGTATGAGAAACTGTCCTAGGAAAAAAAAAAAAAAAACCAAACAAAAAAAACGGGAAGTGAGAGAAACACTGTTGGCTAGGAGGAATTCGGGAGTTCGGTCGACAAATGTGTCACTAGCTCCCTGCTGATTTGGTAAGTGACTAAGGGATTAAACCGTCCTCAGATATCCTGTGTCTGCTACCTAAACCCTTGAAACATAAGGAGGAATGCCAGGCCCACTGCAACACTGCCCTGATGAAGCAGATAATTTTCTCCTGTCCAGCACCAAGAAGTTGAGGATACATTTTTGATCACTACAGTTAGTGCAAATAACTTTCTATTTGCTGTCTGTGAACTAAGTTCAGAAGCAGTAATAAGGGATGTAAAATGTGTCCTGGTCCTTACAGATAAGATGCAGCTTTATGTTAGCTCAGTCACTGGAAAGTCTTGTTCCAGTTTTGGTGTTTTAGCTTCCTAAAATTGTAGGTTTATAAGCTCTGAAGTTACAACCATTCAGTTAGTTGGGCAGAAACTTGAGCAGAAAGACATACTACCTCTCAGGCTTATCCTGAAGAAGAAACAAGCTTGTATTCAGTTGCTATGCCCTGTCTCTTGCAAAAATTGACTGTGGATAGCTGCTGCTGAGGCTCCTGATAGAGGGCTCACATTTGTTCTTAACTAGACAAAGAACACAAATGCTTTTAGCTTTTTGATTTTAGACTATTTTCTGAAAGAGCTTTCATCAAAAAATAACCAAACTGTGATAAAACAGAATAGTTTCTACCCCTACTTCCATTCTTAAGCACAAGAAGTGTTTTTAAATAGTCAACTATCACTCCACTGAAAACCATCTCATAACAGCAGACTTTCCTGTTATTTAGGAGGGAACTGGACAGACTTTATCCCTTAACATAATCTCCATACTCCCATATACCTAGAGAGCATCTATGGCATCATTTGATGGTATTTCTTGTTATTTCTAAGTAGACCCCTCTCTGTGGTCTTCAAGTGTCTCAGGTCACTCAGGTTGCCCAAAAACTCAGGATACACTGACCATACTGTCACCTGAACTGAATTATACTATACTTCAATGATCTAAAGCTGGTTTCATGCATGTAGTACTCATCTCCCAGTACAAAAATCTGCTATGCCATTCACTTTCTCTCTCAGAAATGACCAGAGAGAGTAACAAATGTAGTATAATAGGCACATACCTTGAGAATTAAAAGATTTTGTTCTAATAAAAGAACGACCCTTTTTCACAGCTGCTTTTGTCTTTTCAAGACCATCTTTGGTACCTTCTTTAGCAGCTCTCATAAGCTTTTTCATCTGTAAGACAAAAAAATACAGTCTACATGTTCAGTGAATAATAGGAACATGTTTGAACAGAATAGCATGCAGAATACTTTTGATCAAAATATCTTTAAAAAGAACACTGCCAAGTGGTTTAGTCTATAAATATAGCCCAGAGTCAAAGAAATATATAGTAAGTACACAGATCCATCAGAGATCAGATCTGAGCCGCTGTGTTTTTTCTAAATAAATTCAAACCTGGAGAAAGGGACTTACTTCACGGTAATATTGTATACAAGTCTATAATATCAGAAATGCTTAAGAAGCCTTTCTGCATCAAACATCTGAATGCAAAATAGACTCAAATTTTCAGCTTTACATTCTATAAAAAAATAAGTACAACAAACAGGTCATTATTGGTCAGGGTTCTTATGCATCTTCCAGTCTCCCACGAACTTTGCCAAGCTATTTCTGGCATAAAGATAATCCCCTAGACACATATATTTTTAAAGAAACAATGTTTTTTAGAAAATGTTAAAAATTATAATTTCATTAACTGAAGATATAAGTTAATTAAGAATTGCATCATTTTATAGTATGCTACAACAGCAAAAATATATTTAATGCAAAAAAATAAAAATCAAGTGTTGTTTTGCTAGGAAATGTTTATTTAAAAAACTGCTTTGTAGTTTGCTTTCCCAGAATGCCACCACAGCAAAAAATCCCCACTACTGTCAGAGCTGTGCTGATATCATCAGTGACATCGGAACACAAACAAAGCTGTCTTGCTGCAATCAGGCAATTTCTGAGTTTGAGCTGAAGCTTTTCACAAAAACCCAGCATTTTCATACTGTCTCTGTTCAAATGGAGAGCAGGTAGATTCTGACTCCCACATTTTGATCCCAAGTAGCTGGAGACCCAGGGTCTGGCAAGCCCTGAGGAGCTCACCCAGGTCTCAGAGAGGTGCCAGAGCTGTACACCTGGCCCATGTTCTGGGATAAGGGGCCAGTCAGCAGGGAAGGGCAACATGCTTTTTCATCTTCTGAAATGGTTACCATTAAAATTAAGCACAAGAACACATCCTTAACAAAGTACTTTTAAGATAAACTACATAATAATAATTGAGCACATTCAGAATTCATTGCATACAAATTACTGTCAGCTTTTTCCAAGTCATTATTAAAAGAAAAAGACAACATTGACTGTGTTGGAAAAGCAATCATTTAAATGTAGCTAGTTAACAAGAATCAACTCCACTACCTTCAGCTCATGTTTTTGCTTTAGTTGCTGAATCTCTACTGCTCCCACAGTGTTTGCCATCAAATCTTTCATCTTTTTTTCATAATGCTCCTTTAAATGCGTTAGGTCATGAGAAAGCTACAGTGTATAAAAAGACACAATCTTTTCAAAAAGCCTGCAGTGAAAACTTTATGCTAAAGTACTCACATATATCATGCATGCCGCCCTGTCTCCCTACGGACACACAGACAGCTGAGGGAAAATAATAATTTAGGGAAGCTCCAACCTGACAACTGGACCATCACTGAATTTTCAGAAATTCAGCCACACACCTTTCTGCTACACCAGCAACTACATAAAGAGAGAGGCAGAGAGACTTAGGCTAAGTTAACTGTGTATTAACTATATTGTGCACTTCTCTTATAAACCGTATGGAAAAAATGCATCAGTTATAAGCATGAGCATCATTTGTTGGAGTGCAAACCCTAGCAAGTGTCTTTCTGATGAAAAGTGAATTGGAAGAATTCTCAGAGTCTTAAGAACTTGCAGAGGTTGCTGGCACCTGAGATGACAGTGCCAGCAACCTGGGTAAGGAGACCCTAACAGAGGACGATGCACAGTTTCGTAATTTCCATGTGCATCTACCATGGCCTCGTTGTATGACCACGAGCATGATCATCTCATACGTGAACATATCCATTTGCAAGGTAGGAAAATTATCACAGATGAATGCTCTGGAAAACTAATTAATATTTGTTAAGTGTTCTGAGAAAGTCAGATAAAGAGGTTAAAATGTAACCACAAAAAAACCCCCAGAAAATATTTAGTGCACTCTATAATAGAAGTCCAATGGAAAAGCCCTGAGAGGAAAGGTGTAAGTGAATGGGTTTCTGCCTGCGTTGCAGTGCCTGTGCAAGGAGAGTTGTTTTGTGGGGTTTTTTTTGTTTGTTTTGATCGGTTGGATGGTTGAGGTTCTTTTGGTTTGGGTTGGGGTATTTTTAATTATTTGTCTGTGGTGGTGTTTAATTTCAGCAATCCTAAGGTTTCTTTATTATCCACCAAACCCCTTCTCTAGTTTCCTGATTTCGTCATATCCCAGTAACCCATTCAGGAGCAGCAGCCTCTCTGATTTCTCCATCCACCAACTAACGTGTTCCTAGGCTTCTCATCCCCATCCTCACAAGGCAATCCTCAAAACCTTTCATCACAGGTCTAGAAAATCCAGCTGCAGGGCAGTACCCCAGAGCACACCCCTCTCTTCCCACCACTTCTTGGTCACTTGCTCAGACACTCTGTCTCTGATCCTGGCACCGTCACTCTCAGCCCAATGCCAAGAGTTTCCTGTGATAGATCATAAGTATACTTAGAAGCAGTGTTTAGAAAAATGGCTTCAAACCTCGCTTTGTGCATAAGAGATTAGAACAGAACTATAGATAGATTCCTATGATTATGGCCAAAGCTTCACATGCCAGGAAAAGATGTAGGAAAAAAACCCAAACCCACCAACCAAAACCAACTACAGCACAGCAGCCCTGTTAAGACTCATACACTCACATGCAAAGTAATCTCCAAGTCTCTTCCAAAGGTGTTTAAAAAAATTTAAAAAATAAAAATTCAAACTCTGTTTTCTTCAGTCTGGTTAAAAAACTCCTCAGAACAGCAGCAATAGCTTAAACCAGGACAAAAGCAAACCAAAACCAGAGAATGAGCACTCAGCTTACAAAGTGCTGATTTGGGTGGGCTCAAGTCTTGGAGTTCATTGCTTGCTTCCCAATTTCCCAAGAGTGGGCAGCAAGAAGAGTGAGTGGGCAGAGAGCAAATCATGTATGTACTGAAGGGATACACAGACAGTGAGGCTTTTATTCTCATCAGGGTAAGATATCTGCAAAATGAAAATAAGGGTCTCGTGGAAGAACACCCTGGCCACTATCTCCACACACTGCAGCCACCAGGTGCTGGAGCAGCCGACAGCACACAGCTAGGAAGTGGCCCTTGGATATCAGTCCCCAGCCAGCACATGCTGGGGGGAAGCCCTGAGGATTTTACAGTGACACTGGTCACTGAGCCCGCCCTGACTGTCCCCACTCTGCCCCGCAGCCCTGTCCTCACAGTGCTCAGAGCAGGGAACTGGCAGGGGGAGGCTGCCCACATCCCCAGGCAACACTTCACACACAAGGGCAGAAGGAGAGAAATAGAAGCAGCGAGATCTCACCTGGGAGCCCGGGGCTCCTCCCAACGTGCAGTCAGACAGATGCGGCAAGGGCAGGCACCCAGCACCATCAGTGCCAGCCTGTCTCCTGTGACATGGATGTAGCCAAACATGCTAGACCAGAGATGGGTCACAGATGGATCATTTTAACCACACCACCTCTCTTCTCTCCTTAATAAATGGTACAGACTTCTCTTTGATCACAAAAACCTTTCTTTTTGTTTTAGGTTGTTGCGTTTTTGGTTGTTAATTATTGAGTTCAATCACCTTCAAACAACCAAAGACATACAGGTCTAAGACAGAAAGGTAGGAAATGCTAATGAACAGTTTTGTCACTTTTGAGCACTTGAGGGATCCAATATCTTCAAGTCTTGTCAAGCTTACCCCTATTTCT
The DNA here is from genome assembly GCA_024611175.1 of Megaceryle torquata. Taxonomy (NCBI): domain Eukaryota; kingdom Metazoa; phylum Chordata; class Aves; order Coraciiformes; family Cerylidae; genus Megaceryle; species Megaceryle torquata. Next base: position 42,729 of record JANIJG010021029.1, read on the forward strand.
CCTCCATATTATTTTCCAAAATCATTTACCACTTACACTAATCCAGCAGCTGCAAAAAGAAAAGAGGTGAGGAACTGCCCACAAGTAAAACTAATCCGATTTTTAACTTCATTTTCATCCAGTTTGATTTTTTCTTTTTTTTTTTTTAACGAGCTTCTGTGTAACATTTTCATTTTTTCTTTTCCCCGTTATATTTTCTTGTTCACTGCCACTCCCACACTGATTCATATCTCCTTTAAAAAGATGCTGTTGTCATTTGAAACTGGACTGGGGAAAAATGACATGCAGGTGAGAAAAGCAAGTGTTGGAAATTAGGATAACCTCAGTGACTGAGCAGCACTGTGGGATACATACATGTCTCTTGTGGTTGCCTCGCAAAAAGGAGCTGGGAATTCCATTTTTACACTCAGAATCACTCTGTTCTTCATAGCTTTCAAACTCACTTGAACTGTACTCATACTCCAGCGAGTTGTTTCCACCATCATCATTTTCAACATCATCATAAATAATTTCCTCTGTAAGAATTAAACCAAAATAAAAAAGCTACACTGAAACTTCTATTTGTTTAAACACCAAAAAACTTGTTCATGTTGTACTATAAAATAGTACAGAGACTTTTGCGCACACATTTTAAAATGGGAATAAAGTCCAGTATTCAAAGATCCAAAGTGGGTTGTCTTTGTTGAAACAGTACAAAAAGAGGACAGTGCTATGGGTCCACACTGTAGTTCTTTTAAAAATACGCCCTGCTCAAACTACACTGCTATGTCCAAATCCCACAACGTGTTTCAGAAGAAATTCAAAGGAAGTTCAAACTGTAGCTGTGAACACACATCTGCACTGAGAAGCATTCTTCCATTTGGAAGGTTGTCATTTGTCCCTAGGAACATCTTCATCACCTGCTCAAATAACAAATGCTAAAACATTGCAAGAATCAAACGAAAATGCCACCACTCCAAGCAGAACAGATCAGACTAAAGTAGCAAGGAACATGTTACACTATGGTATTTTATGATTCATCATTCTTGCAACTCCACTAGTCACCAGGAGTTTCCTGTATCTGCAGGATACCCTGCCCATAACCTGATCTAAGAGCTTGAAGGATTAACCTTTTCAAGATACAGAAAGCTATATTGCAAAGGCTGAACAAAGTTTCATCTATTAAAGTTCCATCTATTAAAGACATGGATCTTGTTAACAGAGATGTCATGTATGACCAACTCAGACCAAAACTGAGTATTTGCAGTATCGAATACTTACTAAGAAACAAGCATACACTCTATATGCAGCATCATCTGTCATTACAAGTAGAGAAGTGTAGACACTTTTGCCAGGAATCCCTATTGCCAGAGGTTATAATGCAGCAATTAAAACTGTTTTGTTAAATTCAGTAAGCAAAAGTTGTACTTTCATATTTACCTATAGAAATTTTATTTAAATCAAGGAAAAAAAAAAAATGTACTCAAAAGAAAGGCAGACATATTTTAAACAGCTGTCTAAACCATGGATTCTGTGATTCAAGAACTACATTTTGACCAATAGTATTATTTTAATGTTAATTAAATTCTTTATAATTACACAGAGGAATCTCCTCTAATTTGGAAGAATCAGATTTTAAGAAAATTTTTTTTAACTTCAATGCATATCAAGACTGTCCTTAAAATATACTTACTGAAGATGACCTTTTAGTAGTTATCTAGCACAGTGAATAATTTAAGAGAATCATCATAGTAAATCAAAATAACTCAAAACTTAGTTAAGTCAAACTTTTTCAACGCCCATACTGGGGCAGGATTTACCCAGTGATTTGGTGGGCATATCTTGTCCACATGCTAATGTGGACTGAGCTCTGACCACAACTTTGTGTGTCTCCCTAACAAAATATAAAATTAATAAACATCAAGATCGTGAGTGTACAAATATGAAATTTCTCACTACCTATTTTCTCAGAATTTTTCAATGTCTTTGGGGAAAAATGAAGGCAAAATTTTAATTAACGTCTTCTGACATTAATTAATCTGAGAATTCTGACCAAGAGGCTCAGCAGAGCTTTCCTCCACATTCTATATCCCTCCCTAGCTCAGCCTCCTGGCCTTGGTGTATGTGCTTCCTGACTGAGCAGTGACAGCTCAAAGATGTCCCTGTCCAGAGAAGCACAATCCACTGAGGGACCTTCCAGTAATAAAAGCATTCAAGTCACAAATGTAACAGAATACTTTAAAATAATAAATGAAACAAATTGCAGTAAATATTTTGTAGAACACCTTGCCTGAACACCTCTAAAGACGACATTAAAATGTTACAACTTTAAAGATATATGTGGTTTTCACAAAAGAAATCTTAAATGTTTTCTTGAATCATAAACAACTTCAGTATCAAATACCTAGATCCTCTGAAAGCCATGACAAGCAGAAGCTGAGTTCCTACTAAGCCAATCCACTCAAACACAAAATCAGTTAGTAGCAACCAATCTTTAAGCACAGTTCTCTCTAAAGCCAGAAATTGCAAAACAAATCTGAGCAAGAACTCATTGAAATAAGTTCTTGAGCTCCATGATTCCCATTGAAGGTTAAATCTTAGCTTCAGCAACTACTTTAAGAGCTATTCTACTCCTTCCAAACATAGTCACACCGCCAGACGCTGGACCACTCCAAAGCTGAAATAAAAGATTTCTGTAGAGTCAGTCAGGATGGTAAACAGCTGTTCTGAATCTCCTCTTCCATCTATCAGGTATTTTTATGTTGAAGATGGACTTTCAAGAAAAGAGAAGTTCTGCGTATAACTGCAACAATGATGCATTATCATACATTATTTAGCTATTTAAAACACCTTTCCTACCTACCCTGCCTTAAAATAAGGTCACTATAGCTACAACACCAAATGCTGATTCTCTAATATAAAGAATGTTCAAGCGTTTGGAACAGTATCTATAGAATAAAGCAAAATTCAGCTTGAGAATAGTGGTGTGGCAGACTACTTGAGACAGTCTTGAAAGAGTTAGATTAATTCTGAATTTTTAATACCTACTGATCACTGACACAATGTTAATTCCATTTACATACATTTTAGGTACCCAATGAATGTACCTATTCAGTATACATGCACATAATTCCATATTACACTGCTTTCAATGTGGGCTGTATTACAAAGACCTCAAACCTGGTTCAGAGTCTGAATTTTCTCTTGGCACATCATCATAAGTTACTTCATCTGGGTCTAGAAGCAAAACAGAAAAAAAGAACACCATAAATGAGAACTGCCCTAAAATCTGAATGAGACCAACAAACAGCGTTTAAGAGGCATTTGGACAATGCCCTTATTAACATGCTTTAGCTTCTGGCCAGCCCTGAAGTAGTCAGGCAGTTCAACTAGGTGATCCATATAGGTCCCTTCCAACTGAAACATTCTATTGCTTATACTGGCACATATGAATACAATGGAGATACAATGGAGATATTCCTTCTCTAGAATTTTGCTAATACATCTAATCATCATTTAAATAACACAATAATGCACAAAACCAGTATAAGGTATTTCTGAAATTTCAGACAGTTTTATCTGCATTGTTCACAATGGCCTTTGGTAGCCTGAAAATAGAAATCCACTTCAAGAGCCAACATCTCTCCCTTTTACAGAACTGTGATATGTTCTATGCTTGTCAAGGGCTGCTCATTGCCTTAGCCATAAATAAGCTTTAACAGACATTTTTAAAAAGAAATAAAACTAAATAATGTAATGATCATTATAGTACATTAAGAGGTAAAACAAGGATGCAAATTCTTTAGTTACTTCATGTAACTTCCAGACCAGTGGGAAGAGCTGAGAAAAGGAAGTATAACCTGTACTAAAACTACATGATCTCTTTCCTGGTTTAAAATGCAGCTGCTAGCAAAAGCAAAGGGTATACAACAAGAAAAAGTGGCAAGTCCTTCCCTTCCACCTTCTCCAAGAATTTATTTGCCAATTACATTGCATGAGAACAATTTCATATACAGCCACAGAGCAGACTTTGCACTGGAGCAAGTTTCCACTGTACACATACCAATGGACCCAAATGATTTCCTTAAGACAGTGTCAAATGTTTCCACAGACTCCAAAAAGCACTCCATGGAAAAGTGAACATTACTTTTATTCTAAAATATACAATTATTATTACACTGTTGAATGTTTTAACTGGTGTAACTTGGTTCTGGAACATATCTGAAAACATACAATGAAAGCGAACATGGACATTCCCATAATATATACAGATGCATATAGATACACACATACTGTTGATCACAACTTAAAACTGACCTTCTTCTATAGTTGTACTTTCAGTGCTTACTGATACTTACTTTCCATCCACGCTGTATTTGCAGGATCTGCAACCCACTTGGCCAGAGCATCATCCTCTCTCTTATCCTCGTTATCTTCACTTGAAAAAAAAGGCCATAAAATAAAAGCATTAAAAGCTACACCACAATGTTTTTAAACAACTGTGAAGACAACACAATATCTTGCTGCCTTTCAGTTCCCACTCTGGGGTTGCTGATTACTCAATGATGCTGCTTCAGTATGTAAATAGAATAGATTATTAATCTTTCAATTAACAGTCTGACAATTTTAGTCACAAAATTGAAAATGCTTCCTCTCCAATCTCAGAAACATTGTGTATCTGAATTCTTCTACCTGAACACAGAAAAACTCTCCTAGAAAGCAGTGAAGCGTGAGGTCCTCTTTTACTGTAAATAAGACTAAAGACATTCTGGGTAACTTTAGAAGCCATCGGGCTTGCCAAGGCTGTGATCCTTCTCTGGATGGTGCTGGTGAGGCTGAACCTGCAGCAGCACACCCAGTTTTAACTTCCCAATAGATGCTTCCTAGAGACCTGTGGAGAAGTTGAAGCTACCTCTAGGTAGATGTGGAGAAATTGAAGTCAGGGACTAAAACATGCAGCGTACAAGGACAGAAGTGGAAGACATGGAGCTTATTCAGTCTGCTGAAAACGATGCTATGGGGTGATCCAACAGCAGCTACAACTGCTGAAAGAGCACTACAGAGGTGATGGAGTTGGGTGCGGTTTTTTTTTTTTGGATTTGCTTTGGGGGCTGGTTTTTTTAAGTGCCACATGATAAACAAATAGGAATGATCAGCAACTTCATATTGGAAGATTTGGTTTCAACATTTGGAAAAAAATAAATTCAAAAGGGCAGTACAACAGGGAAGACTTCCCAGGAAAGCTGCAGCATCTCCAATTTTGGCTGATCTAATGGCACACTGGCAGAAGTCATGATGAAAGCAGCAGGCTAGACTAGCATGTTGCAACTGACATTGCTATGACTCTATAAAAATAAAACCTAGTTCCTTCAAAAATGTCCTGCACAGTTTTACACACAAGACCTCAATTAGTGCTGATTTGGGAACACAACCAGGGTTACAAAGTTAAGAAAATTGAAGTCAACAAACATGGAAGTGTCACACAAGAAAAATAAAATATTTACGAAATGTAAGCTTTCTTAGGAAGTAAAGTTTTGCAGATCATTAAAACATGCTGAACTCGCAATCACCTATTTTGAGGCTCCTCTGAGTTTACAGAATAATAATGACGTTCTTCAGTTGCTGACTGCATACCTGCTAAGTAGAAAAAAAAAATTATAATCATACTTCTTAGAATAAAACTTCAGTGTGGTTCAAACAGTACGTTTTAGCATACAAAACTGATTTCACTAGCTCACTGCTAATGAACAATTTACTTTTATACAATATATTTAGTATTAAACACATCTAAAAAATTTAGAAGCTCCTTCAAGCTGTCCACTTTTGCAAATGAAAGAATTCACAGCAATTGGATGCAAGAGCTGTTAAGAGGAAATTGCAATGTCTGATGCATATAATTCTAATCTCTCCAACATATATGCCTCTACAGGTAATAACAACCACACAAATACTTGCTTTCACTTGTCAATATCTGTAATGGTGGTAGACAGAAAAGGCTGTCAAAAAAAGTGTATCACAGTACATGGAATTACAGTAGAACTGCTGCCTAGCTAAAGAATAGTATACTGAAGATACAAGAAAGAAAAAAAATAATTAAAAAAAAAAGGCAGGATATGGGGAGCTTTCTGTCCTCGTGGTCTCTTGACATTAAGCTATCAGCTTTGCTGATATGGGGGATTGTTCCTGTAATAATCCATAGATATTTCCCTTTCAAGTTTACTCTTCTGTCTTAAAATTGTACTAAAGGACAAACATAATTCATCAAATTGTCTAGGAAAAAATAAATAGAAAATCGAACAATTCTAAATCCAGAAGGATTGGAAAATAAACAAACAAACAGACAAAAGTGGATACAGAAAAGGTAAAAGGGACAGGAACTCTGCCAAGACCTAGATAAAGCATGGTAAGGTATGAGAAGAAACCTTCTGGCTTGAAGACTGCACTATGGGTCTGGAAATTATTTCCTGACATTAAATGAGAATTACCATTAATGATTCTTAACAGCGTAAGACAGGACTCTTCCCTCCCTTGTACTATATGTTGCAATACAGTGCCAGCAAAAAAAAAATGTCAAGCAGCAACAACTTAAAGAACGGTTGAGAAAGAATTGACTTCATACATTTGTTTCTTCTTACTATTCTTTAATTTGGTATCTCTATCCCAGTAAAGCAAGCAGAGTCCCAAAAGAACTTTGGGATTTTTGTAATAAACCGACATTTTTCTTCCAAGTCTGACAAGAAAAATTAGTTCATACTGCAGGATAGAGTTCTTTTTCTCTTTGGACACAAAATCTCCCACGTGTCCAGGCTGAGTGCTACACAAGCATTTATAAAACAGCATAGGTACCTGAGGTTAAACAAGGATTCCCCTTCAAATAAAGTAAGGTGTGTAAACACAGTACCTTCATCTACAGAAACACTGCGTATTATGACAGGAATGAAGTATGCTGGCAGTACCAAAGGTAAATTAGATGGCACAGCATAGCCACAGGGGACAGGAACAGAATATCCACTGGACAAGTCTGGACTTGCACTTTCATCTTGAGGACTTGGTTCTGGTGATGAGGATGGATCCTTGTCTTGGATGGGTGAAATATTTATGACTGAGTAAGGATTTACTTTGGCTGGAGTGCCTTCCACAGCAGGTTCTGATGTTCGTAACTTAGAAAACAGCGAGAAGCTATCAGCCCCTTTAGTTGAAAAATTAAACCAAAAAATAAAGTTTTATTTTTCATACCCGTTCAAGCTGCTTAATACTGCTCTTTGCAAATATCCTAAACACTGATATGATCCTTACTACACAAGTTTCTTACAGTCTATGACTCATAAAATTCCCCACCCAGTAGTGCCATCCTCCCCATTCTATAGATGAGGAACACAACAGCAGCAAAACAAGATGGGTTACAAAGCTGTCTATGGAAAAAACAATAACTGGATTCTAAATCTTGAGTAGGAGAATTTCTGACAAGTAGCCAGGGTCCTCTTCTGCTTATCATAAGCACAGGGCTCTAAACAGCCTTAAACCCTGAAGATTAAAATCTAGATTCTAGATGAATTTAGATCTTATAAAGACAAATAAAAGAAACATTTTAGAAATAGCCATGAGGAGAGAAAAAGTTCACTGGAGGGATACTCCTCAAAGAACAGTCCTGAAAATACTCTGTTCAGAAAAGGGGAAAGAAAATAACTTCCCAAGTTTTCATCTTCAAAAATAAATTGTTTGCTGTTACACAAAGTTCCTGGTATTTCTTGAGACAAGCTGAGGAACAGCAGAATCAAAGCGAGAACCTCAGAAGCGAGCTGCAGAACTGCATCCCAAGTGATCAAAAGTTTTTGAGCTGTAAATACAACTTCATAAAAGGGTGAGTGAGCAACATATTTTCAGGGAAAGATGGTGTTTAAGTTCCATGCTGTGAAACTGCATAGTCACCTAAAGCGTTACCTATCTTTAATTGCCATGAGCACAATAACTCCGCTTACAAAAGGAAACTGGATCGAAGTCAGCAAAATCAACTATTGTCAATTAGAGCAAAATACAGCTATTTCCAGATCACACCTCAGCACTGGGAACATCTACATGTAACAGATGTCTTAATTTTTAATGAAGTAAGACTTCTGTTTAGGAACAAAATTCAGACTCCATTTATTTTTATGCATATCATCTTAAGACCAGCAACTAGCTTATCTGTGAAAGCAGTTTATCTTGGGCCATCCATATGCCATTAGAACTGCAAGGGAATGAAGTTTTCCAGTAGCATGGCACTGCGACCAAGACCAATCCACAGGTTTGGATGGTACACTCAAATGGGAAACCTCACAGGAATTACATGTGATAGCCATTTGCCTTGTGAAATCTACCGTGAATGTAACTAGCAGGAATATTCAAAACACTTGTACAGTATTTCCATGGAAACCTCTTTTTGCAAGTATTTTGACTGCACTGTCAAGAAAAGGCATCCTATAATTTGTCTTGACTATTTAGCCTACGTGAGGCACAGCCTGACAGGATGACTTACCTGTGGCATTAGCCTCTTGGTGCTCTATGTTATTTTCAGGACCGGGAGGAGATGGCACAAGGGCTTGCCTGTCTGCTTCTGGTATCTCATCTCCACTGTCAAAGTCAAACGGTTCCCCCTCATCCTTCTCTTCACCGTTCATACCCATGGCTTTTGGTTCATGCTCTAGAACTGCACAAAAAGACACACTTTTGGTTGTTTGCTCTTAGTAATGGTTTAATGGGACCAGTAAGCGTTCCACTTTATGGATGAAGCATACAATGAACCCTTAGACTTTTACATTACTGGAGCAGAACAAAAGTTCCTTGACTTGCTGATAACATCATGCAGTTTTCAATAAATCCTTTAGTGTAAACAGTGAAATTACTTTAGTCTGAAGAAAGAGGCTGAGTGAAGACCTTATCACTCTTTACAATTACCTGGAAGGAGGCTGCAGAGAGTTACAAGTCACAACTGTTAGGACAAGAGGAAATGGCATCAAGTTATGCCAGGTGAGGTTTAGGTTGGACATTAGGAGAAACTTCTATACTGAAAGGGTTAACAAAGACTGGCACAGGCTGCCCAGGGAAGTGGTTGAAATGCCATCCCTGGATGTAGCTAAAATCAGTCGAGCTACAGTGCTCAAGGATATGAGGTTAGAAAATCGTTGAACTTGATGATCTTAAAGGTCTTTTTCCAATCATAATGATTTTGTGATTCCGTGATACTTGGAAAGCAGTTGAGAAGTGATAATGAAAACACCTTTGCTTTTGTCATAACGAACCAAAACAAAAACATTTTTTAGAAAAACACTTAACTAGCCAGTTCTTTAAACAACAAAAGTTCACAGATTAATTTATTTGTATGGGGACTTTGTAACTTCAAGTCATTTCTCATTTCTAGCTCAAGCTTTTAAGTCTATTCTTTCTTAACAGTATCAAAAAGCCAGTGACGGTAATTTTCTTTACACACATCATGAAACCCACACAGACTGGTTTTCCAGCTCCACTGTGAGATAAGTTTAAACCGACGACTTTATGCAACATGCTGCTAGCCTTATTACAGCAGACAAGATGCGCCTTGATGGAGGTTGGGGAGTTGGCTTTTCAGTTCTTACCTTTCAAGGAGTAATGGTTGAAATAATTACACCCTAATATGGACAGGGTATGGGAGCATGGGGGTTTTGTCTTTGCTTGTGAAGACACTGCTACACCATACATGGGGCTGAGGAGGGAAAGCAGGAAAAAAGTGAATGATACATAATAGAATACCAGGTCAGAAGGAACTTCAAGGATCATCTAGTCCAATCTTTTAAAGCTAAAAAAAATGTTAGTTTAAATGAGAGATGGCCTAGCACCCTATCAAGCAGAGTCTTAAAACTGTCCAGTGTGTGGAACTCCACCACTTCCCTTGAGAGATGATTCCAATGGCTGATTGTTCTCATGCTAAAAAATTTTCTTCTGGAGTCTAATCGGAATCTCCCCAGGGGTAACTTGTACACATAACCCCTTCTCTTTTCCATGTGACTCCTTGTAAAAAGGGAGTCTCCA